>JAZAYU010000701.1:48067-177432 GCA_038501625.1 Corbicula japonica | reverse complement strand
AAATGCGCAAAACATCTGTTTGCCCTTCCATATAGAGTTTCAATTACATAGATTTAGTTCATTCCATTAGAAATGAAGAGCGAAAAATTAGTCGTCTTCTTCTTTGAAAGTATGGGATGGAGTATATATTGAATTAAATAACTCACTTTTATATTCAATTATGCTATCTAGTTGTTGGAAAAAAACTCGGCTATATATCAATTTGCACACCATCTAATTGAAAAGTAATGATAAAATTTCCATTATGCTTTGTACAGCACAATTTATTTGCTTATAGAAAATACATTTTGATGTTAAAATTAAGAAATATTTTACAATTTGAAACGCTTAATTTTCTGCCTTATTGATTTTAGATAAAATAAGCAATTTTATATTATAATTTATATGGTGTCAAACGATCCCTTGTTTGTTCAGCTAAAGATTTGTTTTCAATATTATATTCTAATGTAATGGTCGGCCATATGCCAACATACATGAATCAATTATATGAAACTGACGTATCAGGACGTAAAGTGCCCATATTAGGGAAAAAGTTAAGTTTATACATGTATATCGGGAACAAAGTGAAAGAGGAACTTGGAGTAATTTCACCAAGAGAACTTGTACTTGTGTGTTGATATGAGAACCTTCTGGGGCATGTGTGAGGTAGGTGCACCCTAGATCCTGGTTTAAACCCACAGTGGCAAATTATTTTGCCACTAACCGTTCCAAGGCGGTAACCCAAAGGGTTATCATTTTCGTTAATTGTTTTATGGTGTCTTATTTGAATTTGACATACTTATAAATGCATGCTTTCTGTTCCTTTTTTCCTTTTCGCTGCGTGGGGAGGCTGTTTTTGTAAGTGTGGCAATTCCTGATAGGCATATTTCACTCTGTATATCATGAAAATATTGAAATGCGCTTATCATAAAACGTTAAATAACGCATTTCGGGATAGACATATGTATGATATGATACCTGCATACGTGTTACTTACCACGTGATGATAATAAATATCTCTTGACAATTGACAATCACTATTTTTGTATGCGTGATTTTAAATGATTTTATATGATTTTAAATATGAATTAAAACAGTTGATGAAACGTTATTTGAATAATAAAAATCATGGTAAATATTCACAGTCATTACTGTAAAGTGAAGTGAACGATGCGAGGAGTTTCATTCAGGGCACACAGCCTTCTACCCAGCGAGTCCAAAGTCCAAAAAGAGGCAATTCGGTAGAATAAAAAGAAACAAAAACTTAACATGCTTAAGGAATTCTTCGATATTATTCGATAAAATATTAAAACGATTCTCAAATCTTCAGTCTTAAACATTCTATAGTCTTACCAAATATATAGAAGGACGTGATATCAATATCTTTTGAATGGCTGTTGGAACAGTCACATTGACGACAAAGCAACTGACGTCGCGCTTTTGGAGCAAGTCGTCGTATAACGTGCATGTTTGTCAACGTCACAAGACAATGACTTTGTGCGCTATCCAATAGCTTTTGCGCGGTTTTTGTTTCCAGCCACGCCTCGAACCGAATGCTTTATTTTGGATTGTAAGTCCTTATGTGACAGTTAAATAAGAAAAATTAGAAAACAGACTGATAAAACACCTAGGAACCTGTGACTGGACGTTTTGGTACACAAGGATCATTCATTAACTCAATTCTACTTCATTTTGGGTGGAGTTAGTAACATCAGGGTTACTGCTGTGTAGTGAAATAAAAATTCGGAAACTTTACGTCGTTCAGTATGAAAATGAACGCACGCAAAAATAGCTAAATGTAAACGACAAACGTTATGTTCTTTTAATTCGGTGTGTTATAAACCCGTTTACATGTAGCATTTATATAACAACACTTATGTTTGCAGTGACATATCTCCCCTTAATGCAAAAACAGAATATCTTCTACTTATTTTAACACCGCTTATACCATTTTTGCACTAAGATGAAAATACCGTCCATCTAGTTATGCTTTGTAAATATATTTCTTCATTTTCTTTATGTAACTATAACTCATTAAAATTGAAGATTACAACCAACATTTTGAAAAAATCTCAAAATCCATAAATAATTAAGGGATAACATATAAACATAACACATAAGAAAAAAAGGAAGTGTACATGAACTTTTAATTTCTAACTTAAATATTTCAGAAAAGCACATAAATGTCGAGAAAATCCTTAAAAGGAGTGCAAAAAAAGTTAATACATGAAAAGAACAAGACATGTATGTGTGAACTGTAAAATTCGCACTTAACTGTCCTCTTGAAACCGCTGTTATGTTCACGCATGGTCATCATATGGTAATAAGATAAATCAGATGAGCGTGTGCGTAAAGCGCGACATGATTGACGCACTTGTCGCGTGCCTCTATGGAGACATACAACGTGGGAAAGCTCCGCCCACCAAGGTAAAAGTAAGTAGTTTTTATATGGCGTGACTGTTATTAACGTTCAAGTATCTTGCATCTATCCGACACTCAGTCCGTACCAACAGATGTTCGACGTAAATAATATCCTATCTAAAATGCAATTTTCGTGGGAAAGTGATCATGGCTTAAAATGAGCATAGACAATAAAAAGCTTTTGTTACCAAAATTATATGATGTCTTTTTATGTACACGGCTTTTATCAAAACGCGCTGAAAAAATAAAACGGAACAATGTAAGGTTTTTAGGAAATTGTTTATACATGTATATAATATATGCACGTGATTAACTTGTTTTTTCTCTTATAATAAAAACTTTTCACTAGGTACAGCATAATAAAAATGTAACGAATCTGCTAACGTTGGTATAAGTTACTCGTGGCCGAATGCTAGTATACACTATGATGTTAAATGCAGTGCAATATGTTTAATAAAAATATAAAAAAAACCCATATAAATATCAAATAATAACGCGCGTTGAGACTTGTATTTATTTTGACAAAAGAAGTTAAATATTAATAAATTTATGTTTTAATGAATACAGCATTCAGCAGCCAATAAATAACAGATAACTGACTGTTTTATGCTAACATGGGGAGTTGGGCGGTGGGTGTAATAGGACAGCGTACATGTGTTGATGTGGTTTCAACATATATTTCGGAACATATGGGAATTAAGATTCACAGTATTAACATGAATGACACAAACACTTGGAAAATATTGCTTGTTGAATACTGATAATGCTTCAAACGTTTCGTGCAACTTTTTCTTTCGGTTTGAATTATATATAGATACTACCTATGGGACCTAGGAAAAAGAGGTCTTAGGTGATATTTTAAACATTTGAGGTGTTACCTTATCTGGAAATAATTTACAATTATCAATTATTTTCTCATTATTGATGGTTGATTTTATTACACATTTTGACATTTTTACCACACAAAACATTACGTAGTTGTTGCAGCAGACAGATGTCAAATTGCATCGCAATTCACGAAATTTCTTCGGGCGATTAATCAAGTATGTTGTGACACGTTGCTATAGCACACATATTGCGTATATCAATTATTGTAATGATTTTAGACAAACAATTAGTCTTATTTGTACAAATGATTTACGCATATACTACCTGTCGCGTTTTCTTAATTGCTTCATTAGTAAATATGATGGGTAAAACTGATGATGTTTACGTTTAAGTAGACCGTCACGTGATACTCAGTGGCAGATAACATATTTTAAGTGATCAATATTCGACGTGCAAAAAAGCCGGATCAAATTTGTAAACCATGTTTTTGCTGATAAAACACATTTAAAATATAATTACTTGTGTACATCGTGACTACAATGTGATCGGTCTCTCTCTTAACCCCGTTCACACAGAGCTGCGACGATCCCCGATCGAGCCACGATCTGAAAAAGTTTTTCACGAAGCTTCCGCACTGCATGTGCGATTACGGCGCTTCTACTACGCTCTTACGACTTTACCCCGATTTTTGTTGGTCACGATGCCTCTACGCTTGTTTTGAGCGTAGAGCTCCTCGATCATGATTACCCTATCGCGATCATACTGCGCTTATGAAGACTCCACTACGTTTCTCCTGCGATTCGTCACGATCGGCCACGTTTTCGGCCACGCTTTGATCGTAGTAGAAGCGGCGTCTATGTGTGAACGGGTGTAAGTCGTTGTTGGTAAATTTTGGTTGACGAGGGATTTTTTGGAAATCACCGAACAGATGGATTTTGTTTTAAACAGTCAGAAAATAATAGTTAATTTATGTTTTCACTACAGAATTATAAAGATTTCTCAGTTAAATCAAATTGATAATTCATTGTTTTTGAAACTGTGTGCATTTTCATTTTTCTGTTTTAATGGACTTCTTTTTTAAAACTAATTACCTCTCTTCTCGTTTTTTTTATATATTAGTTTGTCAAAAAAATCTCCAAAATCTGATATTTTCACTCGCGAATTCGCCACTCACATCTTCGTTTTATATTCACTACCTCGTATCACACCATTGTTACGACTGTTTTAGGTATACTTTATACCCATTTTATGATATAAGTTTAAACTTTAATTTTTTATTTTATATATAATTTTTTGTATTTGCATAATCAATCAAATGTGTTTTTGATGAATTTAAATTAGTGTTTAAAGAAGCATGTCTAAATACGCACCATTAACTTATAATTATGTTATAATTGTGCATTGAAATAAGAGGGGTAATAGTTTCAATGATATATATATATTTAACATTTTTAATGTTTGAAATTTTGCTGTTTTTCGGTCTATCGATCGGTCTTTCTGTCTGTTTACCTCCCTTTGTTACTATGTTATGCATATTTCACTGTTTTACGATTTAAAACGATAGGAGTCTCTTTGCTGTTTTGTACAAGGATATTCCAAACGCTCGTATGAGTTTTCGCCCTTACTTCATCTTTTCAGACTAGTTTCAAAGACAAATTACAACAAGAAGCAAGCACATCATTTTTAACCCGTATTGTTTTCTTAACATTGTCAGTAGCTTCTCGTGTTTTATTCGTTGTTTGCAAAATTTTGCATGCAACTGTGCCGAGTTGGGTTGGAGCTAATACACATAAAAATCTTTTATTTGTTTGTTCATTTAATCAGGTTCTGTTTTTCTTGTAAGATCGGTAAGATCATTGAGTACCCGCCCCTTCGGCTTTGCAATGCTCTTAGCTTCTTATGTTTTATATGTTTGTGTGCTTTTGCATGCAACATTGTTAAGCCGATAAGTGGGTTGGAGTTTTTCCACCAAGACAACTTGTACTTGTTTTGTGATATGAGAACCTGTTGGGGCAAGTGTGAGGTTGGTGCACCCTAGAACCTGGTTTAAACCCCCAGTGGCAATTTGATTTGCCACTGACCGTTCCAAGGCGGTAACCTCTCGGGTTCTCATTTTTGTTTATTGTTAGTGGTGTCTTTTTTGAAACTGATCATTTTATTAACCATGCTCTCTCCCCCTCTCTTCTTCTTGACTGTGTGGGGAGGCTGTTTTTTTTCTGAATGTGGCGATTCCTGATATGCATATTTCACCTTTTTGTATTGTTTGTTGTTTTATTTTACATAAAACTGATCATTTTATAGATCCATACTTTCTTTTCCTCTTTGATTTATGTAATTTTGTAGAGGCTGTGTTTTCTGAGATAAAAAGAGAACTTTGAAGACGACAAAGATGAAACTATCGCAGGCTCGGTTTGTTTGAATCTTTTCATGGGCAGAGAAGGAAATGCATATTACTGCCCACGCAAACGTTAGGGTTGAGCGCAACCCAATATTTACACCAGTAAACAGTACACTTTTGAATGTGGCTATTCCTGATATGCATGTTTTATTACATACCTCTTTGTTGTTCAAATGGTTTATTGTCACTTTACATGTTTCTGTCAAAAGTGCATGTATTAAGAACAAACATTCAAAGCGAGTGTGTGCGTGAAAGTGTGCAAGAAAGAGAGTGTTTTCTAGCAAAAGTTTAGCATCATATAATTGTAAATGTTGAACCATCTTACCCTGATAGACTAACTCAACTTCAACAGTTTTGACATTTGTGTACTCATACTTCAACCACAGTTGTAAGTTACAGACGTCAATTAATACTTATGTGTGTTTTATTTACGACATTTAAAAAACACCCCCTGCATTTAGAATGCCTTTTGTAGGCTTTCATCTCATAACCATAAACCGTTTAACATTACAATCATCTTTATGTAATTTTCTTGGGTTGCAATTTAGAACAGTTGAACGCGGTTTTGCTTGGCGTTGTCTTCAACTAGCGTGTGTGCAATACTTCCAACGAAGTAATGTTAAACAAAGTTTCATTTGATTGAGGCATTTAGTAATAAATTTCATTTATAGCAACGTTTACATGACGTATTCTTTTTGTTTGAAATCATGCATCATGCTAGTATCTTTATGCTTGCCCTCATGAATATTGCTTTCGACTACATGTAACTTATTTTTTATTTGAGCATTTGTTATGCCCTGAAATTAATTGTAAAAAGGTTTTGAAAAACTAAATTAGAATTTTCAAAAATTACAATGAATTGCAATTTTGATTTACTAAAAATAAATAATATTTTCATTTATTTTTTTTAAATAATTTTACAGACAAAGTTCTGATCTCCAAGCTATAATTTCACTGCCCCACCTACAAACTCCTTTTCAAATACCACGTGATGAAATACTTGATTTGTATCGGTTGCTCAGCTTGTTATGATTATACTACTTATATATATATATTTATATTTTTACCGCTTGTTGCAACAGAGTTTATTTGGGATCGTAAAAGTACAACATTTTATGGTGTTCCAAAAGAACTGAATTTACGCTTAAGGATTTTAAGAATTTTTTGTTTGGCTTTACCAACAGAGAATATTTGTACAACTGCCTGAAACATTTGTTGTTTGTAATTTCCATAATAATTATGAAGTTTTTTTAACCATTCGAGTTCATTCTCAAAGTTTCTGCTCCAAAATTCCGACAGAACACATTCAAATATTTCACTCCAGGTGCTCTGGTCGTGTGACCATAAGCATTTGTCAGGTCATACTCAATTTAAGCATAAAAATCTTAATAGCTTCATTTATATGAAATAAAAAAACAACAACAACTCGACAATAGAACACAGTGTTATTACTTATTTATTAAGGCTGATATAACTGCGTATTCACATTTCAGGGTGGAATACGTCAATGTCTCACGTGTGGTTAATATACTTAAAGAGATTAGAAACGCAACTTCTTCAAACACGAAATGTATTTCGTGTTTAAAATAAAGAACTTGCGTTTCTTATTTCTTAAAAGTATATTAATAATAGTACTACATGTATTTTATGCCTTTTAGTGACTGAATAGGAGAAAATTTCACCGAAAATTTGGTAAACGAGGTATATCATGTTTTAATATGTATTAATATCAACTAAAAGTTGCTGAGAAAAAAATGAGAATTGATTGTTGATTCAAATTTCTTTTCCAAAATGTCAACAAGTAAATTGGGACAAATATGACTAACAGACATGTTTTAAAAGCATAATTATATACGCAGCTGCTCTATTCAAAGTATTCCTAGTGTGTCATATACTTCAGGTGTAGCTGCATTCGGTGTTTTGTTTCGGGACAGGGGCAGGATTATATTATAATTAAATCATTTCGCAAAAAGAAACATTTTCACATAAATCAAGACTTTGAGAAATTGTTCGATTTATCAAGGCCAATAATTTATACCAAGACGTCAATTTAGCTAAAAAATGGCCAGTAACGGCAACTATTGTCAATAAAATGTCCAGAATGATGGAACATGTTCATCGATAAAAATTAATAGTATTTATTTCTATTCAAGTGTCCAACAAAATATTTGTATTTTAACATTTCATACTCATGTGATGTATTTTTGCCGAGGTGATGTGAAACTTCTGTCGCATTTTGATAACTTATCAATCTAAATGTCCAAACATATAATACAGCCAGGGAAGTGTTGTCGGCTGATGAGTATACAATATACTGAACAAAAATAAAAAGTATCCACTTTTTATGCTTATTTTCTTATTAAGATATTTTCATTTAACGAGGAAAGCTTTGAATGCTGTTTTATTAGTTCATCTCAGTTATTTTTAATTAAGTGTAATTGCTGGTGAAAATAATCTCCAACCTGAGCAACTGCTTATCGGATAACAATTGATAAAGGATTTCAAAACACTCTATTTTCAATTGGAAAGGAGATAATTGCAAATGGTTGGACATTTTTGCATTGTTAGTTGAGGTCTAGTTGTTTAAGTAATCAATGATTTGTGATTTAAATGAACTGGAAAAACACTAAATTCTAACAAATGTGAAGTTTGTTTAGAACCATTCACTTTTTTTTCTGAAAACCCTAATTATAACAAAAGAAAAGATAACGAAGTTGTTACTGCAGATTTTCAAGAACATTTGGATTCTTGAAATGTAAATTTGTTCAAAATTTGTTCAAAGAATAAAACAAATGAATTTTCGTTTTCTTATATTTAAATTAGAGGTAGTAATGTGATTTTTTTTTAAATTTGTGTTATGAGTAAATTTACCGAGACCAAAGACAATTATAGAGCAGTGTCATTGATGTGAAAATCAACTGATATTTACTCACTATTGACTTTAGTTTACTTTATTATTGAATAAATATCATTTTCGTTCGTAAAGCTGCCAATTATATACACTGACCGATGTCGCGTATCAAATATTACGTAGCAGAACATGTGAATTTCATTTTAACGATAACACTTTTTTGGTGGACATATGACCCGTCTCGACCAATCCCAACAGCGGAGCTTTTTATCTCATATTATTGTTTGCAAGAAAATTCCATTGTATAATTACTGAGAAACGTCGTAGATCGTCTGCTCATGTTTGTTAAGAATGTTTGTACGATGGTTTAAAAATTAGAAATAGTTAGCTTCAACTTCAACTTTTATTGTATACTCTCAACTTTTATTGTACACTCTCAAGTCATATGACAACATGAGGTATAAGTATTAATATATATAATTAAACATGTGTGAAAACAAATAAAACATACAAAGAGCGAATATACACAATACCTGTAAGAATTTAGGTATAACATTAACAGTCATTACAAACGCAAGACAATCATTTACTTGAATTGGCATATAATATTTTTTATACAGATACATACTGTTATTAGATTTTTGTAATCATGGTTGCTATTACTATTCATATTTAACAACTTATCAAATTTAAAGATATTAGGTCTATTAGTATACTCTGGATTGATATAATATAGTCTCATTGATCTTAAAATAGAGCATTCAAATATATAATGAAATTCGTCTCCTATACCAGTATTGCATAGAGTACATATTCGATTTTCTAATAAAATATTATTCCAAGATCCTGTTTCAACTGGTAGTTTGTGATTTCTGATTCTAAATTTGATAATATGATTTAAAAAGCGTTCGTCTGTTTCAGTCAAGCATTTTTCAAATTTGAATTCATGTTTGAACAACCTATATATCTTGCAACTTTTAACCTAGCAAATTCACATTATTTTGAACTGTCATTACTACAAATCGTGCTTTAAATAGAGCAAAAACCGCTTTATCAGGTCAAACACAGAAAGCGATTTTAAATTGAATAAATATTTTTGTACAAATTTACATAATTAAAAACAAATCACAAATTAGACTTGTTTGATAAATTATTCTCTCCTATTTCGAATTATTTTGTGAAGTATGTAGTTTGCTAATGGAATAACAATGGAAATGTTCATTTATCGTTGTGCAAAAATTTACATGGAGAAAAGATGACTGCGCAAAATGATTTCATATATTGAAAAACAGAAAGCTTTGCATTCCAAACAATATATGGTTAAACATAAACAGGTATTGGTAAAATCAGATGAAATCTTAAAAATGAACTGCAAAAAGTATGTACAATTGTATTATCTAAAGAACTATTAAAAAGACATTAACCATTATCAAAAATCTAAATTAACAGGAGCGCTTTGTTCAAACATTTACTGCCATCATTGTTTTTGTTTTAAATAGATGAAAAAAAGCAACTTTGAAAGTCATCGACCATGACACATATCAAACTATTGCAGGCTCGGTTTGACTCAGCCTTTCGTGTGCAGTAACGGAATTGTAGTTAGATACAGAGGTTGCGAGGTAAGATTATACAACATTGGCATGACTGATTGGGTAACTCGCCAAGAGCCTATTGTATAATAAAACATAGCATCTTTATACTTCAGCCTTTGAGAGTTTATGAAGGTTTAAAGGTAAATCCTTTTTTTATAGAACATAGAAACTCCATTTTATCCCTGTCATCGTATTCTTGCTTATTTGACTCCAGGTACTCTGGTCTCGGTAAGATCATCGAGTACACGCCCATTAGATTTGCAATGTTGATAGCTTCTTATGTTTTATATGTTTGTGTGCTTTTGCATGCAACATTGTTAAGCTGATGGGTGAGTTGGAGTTATTTAACCAAGACAACTTGTACATATTTGCTGATATGAGAACCTGTTGGGGCAAATGTGAGGTTGGTGCACCCTACGTCGTTCATCTCATAGGTTATGTATTGAAACTGGAAGGTGGTCCAGACCTTCAAGAACTCCAGTGAAAGAAAACAATTGTATCTTTTCACTATTATAGAAGATGAATATAATTTTGTATTAGAGTGCTCTCGATATGAAATACTGAGAAATCAATAAATACATACAATATATAGAGTACGGCCTACCATGTTTAATTTTTTTGTAATTACGTTGTAATAAACTGAGAGCGCAAGTAAGTTATAAGAAATTAGGTATTTTTACACTTCTAAAGCATTAGATCTGAAGAGCCAAACTACTTATAACATACAATTCCACTTTTACAACTTCGAATTGAAATGTGCAAGCAAAAATGACTTTTTCAAGAAATCTCGGGAAAGGATTGAGTGTGGAGTGATTGCAAAACAAATGTGTTGATGTTTTCGTTTTGTCTGTGGAGAGTTAACACGCACACAGACTCACAAATCATTTACAGCTATGCAATGCGCGATATTGCAGCAAAGGAAAATAACCTGGGGGAAGGAGGTGTGTGTAGGGGGTAATATACTTTTTCGGGTTGTGGGTGGGGTCGGGTAATAAACATTTAAGGAGCTTTATGAAAAGGAAAAATATCACTCTTCATTTGCCGCAACCAAAGGATATTTTGAAATATAAAATGAAGTTTATTTACTTTCTCTAGATCTCTTTCCAAACGAGTTTTCGTGTTACTTTTGTGGCGTTTTTTGTTATTTTTGCGAAGTTTTCCATGATATTATTTTTGCGGCAGATTAATCTTTGTCTTTGTCTTTTGTAAGTAAATGAATAACTTAGTTTTATTATTAGCCAGGTCAGTAGCACATATAACGTTTGTTTATAACATTATTTATTTAACCACAGAATAGGTTATTCCCAAAAAAAGTTTCTATATTTCTATAAATACACAATACAATATATGAAACTGGAAATTAGAAGCTGTGCCCGAGGTTATAAAACTGAGCATGAAAACCAGTCTCAAATCTCAAGCGTCTGATTGGCTGAAATGGCGACTGGTGAGATTTGAGACTGGTTTCTAATCTCAGCTTTAGACCTGAACACATCCTAGTGATACAGTACATGCAGAATAAAAAAACCAGAACCTTGTTTGAATGACACAAGAGTTCGAATGCTTTTACAACACATAATCTCATTTTTGTTGGGTTCTTTTGCACGGAATGTATCCCAATAATCAGGACTCGGAAGATAACCCCAGTCACGCATGATAATAGCGGCTCGAGTTGTGGATGACAGTGAGAAAAGCGTAAGTATATTTACTTTTATCTGTTACTTATAACGATTTAAACCATGTTTGTGATTGCAATTTTCTAGGCCAACATAAGCTATATAAAACTGAAATGGTTTTTGCAGACATTCCCTACATCGTAGGGAAAACCAGCGAAGAAGGTGGAAAACCCGACAAATCGGTTTGTAACTGATTTTATTTATAAACTCGTGCTCTCATACCCTCTCCACTTGTTTGCTGTGTGGACATGCTGTGATACATGTATCTGAATTTGATTATTCCTGGGCCCAAGATCGTAAAACTAAGTTTTGAGATCAGTCTCAAATCTCAAGGATCTGATTGGCTGAAATGGCGACTTGTCGCCATTTCAGCCAATCAGATGCTTAAGATTTGAGACTGATCTCCAGATTTAGTTTTATGATCTTGGGCACAGATATAGCATTTTTCTGCCAATTATGACTAAATCTTAGTGTTTTTCGTTCGAAAGGTAGTCGTAAAATTTCTTACAAAGGTTCCTTTAATCAAGATTCATGCCTGATGCCTGAAGGACTATACGAAAGAAAGGTTCATACTCGTAATATGTTGTAGGGAAGAACTTAATACTTTTGGCCTACTTTGTGACAGGGTCACCATTATGCATTGGTGTAGTTTATTTTGTTTGAGTTTGCGACAAAGAAAAACATATGCACAAAATTTCTATGCTGAGCACGCATTGATGAAGATAAATAATGCTGTCTCGATTATCATTGATTATCGAAAATTTGGTATCATTAATATTGTCAAATTCCGCGACAATCGAAATCTAATTTGCGCCGTAGACTGCTTCGCTGTCCTACTTAATGCTTAAAATGTAACTCCATTTACATATTAAGTGATAAACAAATGAAAGACAAGATAACGTCTTGTGTATTTGTAAACAAAGATTTTTCTTCGGACCATGTCTAAAAAGATTACGCAGATAATTATTTTATTCATTATGTTTTTATTAATATTCGTCTGATTGCGAATTTTTTTTTCATAATATTATTTAAATTGTGAAACTATTCATATTTTATGTAATCAAATCGGTTCTTGTGAAGTTCTGTTGAATAAAAAAGCAACCTAATAACAAACAAATCGAACGGTCATCGACACTTCAATCCGAACATAATTCAATAGTAGTGACACAAATTTGTCGTTGCAAAGCTATTAGCTTTTTATGTGTAATATGTTTGTGTGCGTTTGAATGCCACATTGTTAAGCTGATTGGTGGGTTGATAGGTTGGAGTTATTTTCACCAAGACAACTTGTACTTTTGATTTGAGAACCTGTTGGGGCAAGTGTGATGTTGATGTACCCTAGAACCAGGTTAAACCCCCTCTTTTTCGTTAATTGTTTGTGGCGTATAATTTGACTTTGATATACTTATAAAACCATGCTCTCTTTTCCTCTCTTCTTTCTGCTGCGTGGAGAGGCTGTGTTTTGTAAGTGTGGCGATTCCTGATATACATATTTCACTTTTGTACATAATATTTATATTTTGTGGTCTTTGTACTTTTTATAGTTATTTTAATGGAATTATTAGTTTTGGGAAACTTACATAAACTGTATGTGTATATAGTTGTGACCTTTCTTTAGGCCTGTTTTTTTACCATTCGGAAGAGTTTTCGGTTGAAAAAACCCTTTTCTGACAGTTTTATTTGACACTACTACTCACAGTTATTCACAGCCACTTCTTCCGAAAATCTAGCGGAAAAAAGGAGGAAAATGAAAAGAAGAAGCATTCCGACTGAAAACGAGGCAGGAAAAAGACATTGGAATGATTTTTAAATGGATTTTACCGAATTCTCGAAAATAGTTAATTGCATTTATTGGACATCTCGTAAAAGAGTAAATGTTGTAAAACTATGTTTATGCTTCTAGTTTTTATTTATTTCGTATTAATCAAAGGCAACGCGCGTCGTTCCGGAAAAAAGATGTAGGTAATCATATCACGAGGAAGAGGCAATAATCTATTCTGTCTTACCCAAAATTATCCATAGGAAATGCAAATTTAGTCGGTCGCTGGTCCAAAAGGATGATATGCTTCTGTCGTTACATATACAGAACTCTGAAACAGAACATAGTTTCTTCAAATTCTGTATTGCATAAAAGGAGTTCGTGGTATAACGCGGTAAAATGTGTTAAAACTGCCTTTGGGATGAGAAGTTCCTGTTTCTACTTTGGGTCGGTCATGACTAGGGACCGTGTGAGAATTAAGCGTTACTATTAAAGTGAAGATAGCAATGTGATACAATTTCGAACAACTAAGAATAAACAAGGGCTCTCTCAAAGGAATGTAAATACAATAAAATTTTATTTTCAAATGACAATGAAAATACGCATTTTAGGAAATGCCACCCCGAAAATCACAAATTCCACACCAAGCCACAGTTTTTTCAAAATAAGACACCACAAACAAATTAAAACTAAATATATTTAAAACCAATTAAAAAGATAATTAACACGTAATCTTTCAAAGGGAAGTAATTACAATAAAGTTGTTTATTATCCGGAAATGTTTTATTATGGAACCTTAAAAATGCACAGGTATATGCCGAAACGTTAAATGTAAGAGTGAAATCGATAAGTAAAACAGAGAAGTTGAAATTATTAATTTAACAAAAATTTAAAAAGAAAGTTCGATTTCTGTAATTTCTGAATGTCGAGCCAACACGATAATTTATACGTAAGACGGCAAAGTGTTTCATATGTAAACGTCAGTGCGTGCAATTAAAACGGTAACTAGATATGTAAAGATGGGACAGAAGTTTAAAGGGTCATGAAAATTATTGTGCAGTTTATATACGGTAAACCGACAATAACAAAGGTTGTAAGATTACATATTATATTTCTTTGAAACTACATCCCACCGAAATTACAAAATAAGAGTAAGGTAATAAGACGAGCTTACATACTTAAATGGAGTGTCAATTGGTGAATTAGCAAGCTTATTCCGTGACCTGCCATTTGCACAAAACGCTACGCATCAAACTATCAAACTGGAAATGCCTGAAATTTAAAGTGAAACTAGTGAAATACACAAATCCCAAAACGATTTAAAAATACAGAAATTGTTTATTGAAAACATAATTGTATTACTTAATTAAAATTATCAGTTCAAAACTTGAATAAAGATTTCGATGTCGGAGCAAACTACCAAAAAAGGAAGACTTTTTTTCAATAAAGAATTAAGAAATTAAGAAATTATTTAATGGAATCTGTAAAGTTAAAAATTAAATACGGAATCTATATTTATCTACAAATATCGTAACGAACCCCTGTCATATCCCATTACTAAAACATTACTCCCAGGTTCATGACTGTCTAGTCCTAAACCAGTATAGCAGATCAAATTCATTTTTCAATCAAACGGACAGTTATGAATATTTTTACTTAATCATATATTCAAAATTAATAAGCATTTGCATAAACTGTTCCTTAATGTTATCTTATTTACGACACTGGTTGTTGCGTAATTTGAAAAATAACATACTATGATGAACCTTACCATATGCACGGTTCAATAAAGACGGAACGTCAAATGCTCGTGATTCCTCCTAAAACATACGGATTAGGCTGTTCAATTCTGATGCCACAGAAATCAAAAGATTTAAAAACTTTAATGTTATATATAAAAATAAACGTCTAGGATTGCGGGTTTTAATAGTGCAAAATTCTTTTTAAAAATGATATTTCGTTCGTAAAACGAGTCGTCGATATTCATATTGACATGACAAAATTCAAATGTCCCATGTTACATTTGCAGCCACCCTTCTCTAATGATGCGTCAGTGGGCCGTTAAAATTCAGGGGATTTTACACATGTCGACTGCAACGTTGACGTGACATCATTGGCGCATATTTCTGTCAAAGTTGTTTGGGAATTAAAGAATTTTTTACGAGCGAATGAACGAAAATTTGAATGAAGGGAATTTGTCCCGCGCGCGATAAAATATTTTAGTACAGTTTTTGATTACATAGTTGACATAAAACTTTTTTTCATTCAAGCTTACATTTTTGCCATGAAAATACACTTTTCATATTGTTTGTGAAATTCACTGATTTTTTAGAAAGTAATTTACATTATTTCCGAAATCCGTAAAATGGTTTGTCCTTTCGAATGTCCCCAAATAAAAAAACTGCATTATATTTGTATACAGATAAATTAACGTTGTTCCTTTATTGAAAAATCATGCGTTGTATTTTAGAAGTAATTTGCCAATAAAAAAACACTTTTTCTTGCGATTATTTTGATATATAAATGATTGTACTTTCATGCTTAGTTATTTTCTATTAAGCAAAACAAATTGTCCACACCTCGACGTTAAAGTAAGCATAAAAGTTGACGTTAGTATATACTAATCAGTTAAATGCTTTGAAATAAATCAATATACTGGAATATTTTGCAGTCACTTAGAATTTCTTGACAAGGTATAATATTTAGACAAGAAACTTTCATTTTTAAGGATTTTTTAGTTTTATCCTATTTCCTTTCCCATAGATTTACGGCCTAGTACGTCACATAAATTTAAAGAAAATATTAAAATATGGAATAATAGAAAGAAAAAAAGAAAATTGCTGTGAAAATAAATTGAAATCTCTACAGAAAGAAGGTTGAAGAAAGAATGTACCGAATAAAAACACATATATGAAAGGGACACAAACGTGAATACTAAAGACGTGGTAAACTAAAACGCAAAATAATTGTAGACTTTAAACTTATGCAAAACCGTATTTTCCAACAATGCGGAAAAACATAGATCGGTCATTAATTTAAAATGTCACATCAATATTTGTTTTAAACCCGTATCTAACATACGAAATATTCACATTATCCGTGTACATGATAACTTTCATTTTCTGCGCTACGAATGATAGCGTCAAAAAGACCGAATTTAACGTAGTTTTACATGTAACGTCATGGGTCACCAGTATTTGACATTCCGTCTAAAATCCTAATATATGCCTTACGTAAATTTTCATGAAAATTTGACATAAGGTCATGCACTGTTAGTAAGAATTCATTTAATGATTGTATTCTTACCAATATGAATACTGGAATGACAGCAGCATTATATTAAAAGAAGTAAAAACAATACTTAACACGATTAAAATATTCACTTATACATTACGTATTTCACCTCACCAATTCACCTCACTTTTAGCAGCATTATATTCTGACTGCCCGTGGAATCTGCTTATTCATGTGGTGGTCAAGCGAAGTTTGTAGCTGCAACTAGCTTGCATATAAAATAAAAATGTTAATCTGAATTGTTTTAACAAACTAATAAATAACTGGGCTATGAAAACGTGAACTAGAGCAAATTGTGATACTCAGAGCAATTTGTAAGTGAATCTTTATTGTCAGTATTTAACATTTTTCTATGCTCGTCCGCTCTGACAGTCAAACTTGCCATTATTGTCACGTTCATAATCACATGACACAGACGTGTCTAATCTAACTTTTGCTAAACCATTATAATAACAACAACAAAAAGCAAGACCCTAAAAACGATTTGTTGCTTTGAGCTGTTGTGTTATATATTACAATATCGATCAGAAAGACTTTCACAACAATAAGCAGTTTAGGTTCAAACAGTTGATTTCAAAATTTTAAAACTTGGCAATACTTTCAAATAAAACAGTTGGATCCGCTTTTAATTAATCTCCCATATCTTAATGTTGCTATTTGAAACATTTTCAACAGAAGAATGGGATTTTTATATATTTGTAATATAATTATCTCTGGAATACTTACAGCGCAAGCATGCATATTATAACTTAAGACAACATCGTGAAATTGGGGTTATATTCATAAAGAAACTGAAGTTAAACCTGCAATAGGTAGACACATGTCTTAAAAATTAACGTTAATACTCAACCCCCCCAGAGGCAAATTGTTTTGGACTTGACCGTACCAAAGCGGATATCCCAACGTTTATTAGCTAATTGTTCGTGGTGTCTTATTTGAGATTGATTTTCCCATAAACCTGTGCTCTCCTTTCCTCTCTACCTTTGTTTGCCTGGGAAAGCTGTGTTTTCTGAGAGTGCCAATTCTGATATGCATATTTCACATTAAAAATGTCAATGAACAAACTGTTCTCTTCTAAAAGGTTTGGCTTAAAGAATACAGCGTATATTAGGCATATCATGACAACAATTATATGAGTATTTATGTTTTCCGTAAAACGTTTTGAAATATTTTTTTTGAAAACAAAAGATGTTTTGTCTGATAAAGTGAAATGTGTTGGGATTTCGAAATCAGCTCCTGGAGAAATATGGGATGCAAAATCTAGTGTTATCTTTGACAGTTTTTGGCACTGACTTTAGTTTACATTACGTTTGCTTGTTTTCTATGTCATAAAGACGCTAAATCTTTTACTGTTTGGAAGGTTATTCTTTTCTTCTTGTGAAAACTAACCGAAATAATGAAACCTTCAACTCTTATGATCGTCATTTGGGGCATAGCACGGTGGGTTTGTACGACCTCCAAATCTGAAAATAATGTTTCGCTTGGAGAATAAATCAACGGACAGACCCTAATCAACCTTGGTCGGAGGAT
The DNA here is from genome assembly GCA_038501625.1 of Corbicula japonica. NCBI lineage: Eukaryota > Metazoa > Mollusca > Bivalvia > Venerida > Cyrenidae > Corbicula > Corbicula japonica. Next base: position 159,107 of record JAZAYU010000701.1, on the reverse strand, counting down.
GAATAAATCGATGTTGACGTATCTAGGTATGGCAATGCAGAATCTTCATAAATGTGAAGAATGGACTGTTTGGACGGAATGTGAAGCAAAACAATTAGGGAGCTTTGGGACAAGGACTCGAACACGAAAATGCCATGCAGCAATAGATGATAATTATAACAATAACAGTGACACAACTGAAACCGACTAGAATCTGTGTGAGGGTCCAGACGAAGAAGCTTCGAAAATAAAATGCCCCAGTAACTACAACTTTACCAAACATGGGTTTTGTATAAAGCTCAATACAGATGCGAAATCTCATAGCGAAGCTGACGGTCAGTGTCAGCTAGAAGGCGGTTACTTGATTAATATTGACTCGGACAAGAAGTCCTCAGATTTAAAGGACATCCTGAAGGGAAATCGTTTAAACCATCTTTAGTAAAACTAATTACCAATAGTAGATATTGCGTAAAGTACGCGATGCGAATTTCGTTAGAAAAAAAGCATTTTTTGAAAAATGACGTCTTAGGAAACAGTAGAAATTACCCGGAACGACGATTCTATACCTAGTGTCTGAATTGTTTCAAAGCATATATAGAGCTTCTGCTTAAATGATGGTAGAGAGGATAAATGCGAGAGTGTGTTTCAATATCTAAAATATTATTAACACAAATCAGTAATTCACTATCAGTTTTGTTTCAGATAAATTCAACAGATTATCTAACACATTTTAAGTACGGAAACCTGCGTGTCTTGCAAAGACACTTTTCATTTATTCAACCATCATTGATAAGAATTATATTATTAACATAGTATAGATTTTCCTTTTCTCAGAATCACTTTCAAAACAGCATATTTAACCGTAAAAGTTTTGCGTGAATCATTGATTTTGAATTGAATGTGTGAACTGATGCACCTCTGCTCTTTTAAGTAAACTTTGTAAAATTTCACCTTTAGCGAGAGATTTCCATGCAGCTAGAATTATTGTATTAAAGGTACAATTTTGTTACATCATTTTGATTTGTTTTTATCCAAGCTGTTTAGAAATGTAATAAAATTTCATTGCAAAATTGATTTAAAATATCAAATATATATTAATGCGCCATGATATACTTTTCTTATGATCTTGGTGAATTCTTTAATTTTTTAAAGTCAGCGTATGGGGAAGCTTCGAGAATTCTTCGTTTCAGGTTTCAGGTTATAAAACTGAGATTTGAAACCAGTCTCAAATCTCAATCAATCTGATTAGCTGAAATGGCGACTGGTCGATAAACTGACATGTATCTCCCAAAACATTTTTGTTCGTTTTAAAATATAATTCCAAAGCTTTTTTTAAATGACGCCTTAAGCATAGCAAGCGTAATTGTAACAAACAAACTGAATGATTGAATCAAAATATGCGTTTTAGTACGCAACCTAATATTCAGAAAGGGCCTAGAAATGTGATTTCGTTGCACCCCAGAGGGGGGGGGGGGGGGGGGAGGGCAAAGGTTGACTGGTACCGTTGGAAAGCTTGGGATGTCTGCAATAAGAATTCACTTGTTAGACATTTATAAAGTGGTGCATAACCATGGCAACTAGGTTTACATGACCACACCCATAGACACAACTGTTTTTACACACCACATAGCAACTTGCCTATATCATTTACATAACACAAACAAATGTTCTTTTATTTGTTGCAATTGTATTATAATGAAAGAAAACATGTTTAAATGATTACTGCATCAGTTAATTTCCTTGTTTTGTACGTATCCCATGTATATTTTATCAGTTATTTCCCTTATTTTTAGTTATGCTATTGCTGTTTATCTTCTTTTCTGTAACAGTAAAGTTATTAATGTCCTTTTAACATTTTTCAAATTCAAAATGATAGGTTAAAATGATATACAACCAATGTGCTTGTTATTTCTGGACCAAATATGTTATATTTAGCTGCTTATAAGATATAGAATTAATGCAATTAATGACATCATGGTTTTGTAGAACCATACTCTTTGAACACATGTTTACGTGTTGTGATAAATTTACACCTTTTAGCTCGATTTGTTTCTTTTATCCCTGTCATCGTGTTCTTCCTGATTTTACTCCAGGTGCTCTGGTCTCGGAAAGATCATTGAGTACCCGCCCTTTGGCTTTGCAATGCTATTAAATTCTTATGTTTATATGTTTGTATGCTTTTGCATGCAACATTGTTGAGCTGATGGGTGGGTTGGAGTTATTTCACCAAGACAATTTGTACTTGTTTTGTGATACGAGAACCTGTTGGGGCAAGTGTGAGGTTGGTGCACCCTAGAACCTGGTTTAAACCCCCAGTGGCAATTTGTTTTGCCACTGACCGTTCCAAGGCGGTATCCCCAAAGGTTCTCTTGTTTATTAATTGTTTGTGGCGTCCTATTTGAATTGACATACATATATAAAAATTGCGCTCTCTCTCTATCTTCCTCTCTTCTTTTTCGCTGCGTGGGGAGGCTGTGTTTTTTGAGTGTGGCGATTCCTGATATGCATATGTTGCTTTTTTATTATGAAAATATAGATGTAAATAACAAACCATTATTATCATCATCATTTTCATCATCATCATCATCATCATCATCATCATCATTATTATAATTATTATTACGTGAAGACTTTTTACTACCATAATCTAATATGTTACCCTATTGCTAATTCAATCATAATATTCATGTTTTGAAATGAACAAACATAAAATATAGTGTTTAACTGAATAAGTGTGCTTGATAACTGTAAGTGTTCTTGAAACTTGCATGACTTCAAATTGTCAACATACATAACATATGTTACTCATTAAAATAAGCCTTGTTTTCTTGTTTTTATTTGTTTTTAATGGTGTTAGCTGATATCTATTTGAAGAAATTAATTATGTGTGCTCTTTGCAATGTCCTGATGTTTGTTAGCCCTGTGTAGATTTCTAATTACATTGACAGTCGTTTTTTTAACTAATATTACTGATTTAATAAAGTATTTTCTCTAAAACTGATATTGTTGTACAAAGAACTGAACACATTTACAAAACTGTATCACAACTATGCAATCAATTTAGATTAAATTTTAAAATAATAATAGTAAGTGGTTCATAGTATATACTTTGTTATGTTACGTGGTTAAAATGTAAAAGTATACAAATATTGCTTTGAAAAGTGTTACAAACAAAACTAATTAAAATTAATTATATGTTACCTAATTATTTAAGTAATGTTTTAAGAAAGATGACTTAGAAAAAAGAAAACAAATTTCTAAACAGGGTAATAGTTTGTGTCTAGATTACCAAAGAGTCACTCATTATGTGAATATGAACTTTTTTTAAACTATATTTACTAAAAACAAAGTTGAAAGCACCAGTTCTGGTCTTTTAGAACAATAATAACTGATACTACTGTTAAGTAAAACTGTGAAATAAGAAAAATAAATTGTCCTAAATGAAACATTATTTTTTCCATTGTTCAAAGAAAGCAGAATTTGTTAAGAATTCCTGAAGATCTTTGTAGAATGTTATTTTTCTTAAAGAAAAATAATTGTTAAAGAGAAACATCCTAATTTGAAAGACAATCTGTGTAATTCAGGTGATGGTAAAGTAATAAACTAACTTATGTACAATAATTTTTTTAGGAAAAAATTCTTTTACTTGAGTTAAAAAATTGCTATATAATGCTCATGTTTTTCAATGTTTTACAAATTCTACACTGAACCTTAGTATTTTAGATGAATAAAACTTCTTTTAAAAACATTTCTAACATCAGATAATTTAATCAGCTAATTTGTGTAAAGTTTAAATTAAGTAGCTTTGAAAGTTGTTATATTTTAACTTTAACACAATATAATATGATATAAAAATATTTATCAAAATGTTAACTAATTGTTTGCAGTTTCTTTCTTTTCTTTTCTAATTATTTTTCTGATTATTAAAGTAAAATTTGATAAAAATTATAAGATGACAAAAAAAAAATAAATTGAACAATAAAATGATAAAAATATGTAAATTTTGTTTATTCTTTCTTTTCTACAATTTATTAGAACAAATTAATGTTATCTGTCTCAATTCAGAGTATCTGGACTTAGCTTTAGACTGGATGCAACATCCCATAATTAGTGTAAAATCAAGCTGTACTACAATGTTGTCACTGAGCCATATTGATAGGTTCATTTTTAATTTATAAAGATTATAAAAAAGGATGACCCTCTACATCATATACATTTATTTCAAGACATATTGAGCAGTACACAGATCACTAACCTCTAAAGTTTAACAATATTTAAATTAAAAATACATTACTGATTAATATCACCAGCATCAATACCTAAATTTCCTTTTGTAACATAATTCTTATATATTACCTATTTTAATACAAGATACATAAAGTGCAGGAAGGTTGTTAACCTATATACTGGAATAAGATACTGGTTTATATAAACAAAAAAGGCACTGATTTGTTTACTGTTTTATCACAGCAACAGTCATATTACCTCATCTTACTTATGGTTATAGCAGTGGCTACTCATCAAATACAGGTAATTTTAATGGAGACGTGTATTGCTTGTCTTTGAAAAAAAATCAAAAAAAAAATCAAATGATATCATGAATTAAAACATTTTTACTCATAATATTCTTGATAACACACATATAGCTTATCAAAGGCAAATAATTAATTATTTCATTTTTATTTCTAACTTGAATTTCATAATTTTTAAGTTACCTTTCTTTGAGAACAATTGATTAAATTTATCACAAGAATCACTTTTTCTTATGGATATAATTGTAACTTAAAACAGAAATTCATTTTAAAATGTCTCCTTTACTAACTAAGTGCAGGCTGATGTGTGATGGTTCTTAAAGTACATTATTGTCGCAATTTATCATGAAAGAAGGTATGTAATTTATATCGCTATTGTAAGTAACTAAAATTGGTTTATACGTTCTTTTGGGTAACATATTTCAAAATGGTGATTTATGATATGGTATTTATTTTTATTATGATATAATGCTTACTAATAATTAAAACTCATGAAGAGGTGTATTTAAACAAAAACAATTATACCAAAACTTCAAATTTATTAACCATAGGCATAAGTATATGATATAACATAATACTAAAGTCACATATAACTAAAGTTATGGATATTATTAACAATATGTTTAACAAAGTTTACCTTTTAATCACAGAATATGTCTTTCAGAGTTTATTTCTTTATAATTTATTTTATTTATAGATAATTTCTTTGCTATCTTTGAGATGTTTTTTTTTTGCATTTTTTTCAGAGATTTTGGTTTTTGGAATTTCCAAATAAATGTATTTATTTACATACATTAAACAAGAAGGGTGTCTCAATGTGACTATATAACATTTAAATACTGCATTCTTATTTACATAACTCCTTAGGAACTTATTTATATTAATAAATTAAACAAATAAAACAGAAATTACATGCAAATGCAAGTAAGAAATGTTTCATACAACTTTTTAAACTAGGTTTTGATGTTAAGTAACATATCTTAATGACTATTTATAGACCTATACCTAAGGTTGCAGATGTTTTATTGCATTAAAAATTAAAAAAAAAACATCCTCCTGGTGTAGAAAAAATAGGTTTATTTCAGAACCTTTACAATTGCCAATTATTTTTTTCATAGCGAAAAATTTTCTCAAAGGTCACATATTCAAAAAGGCGTTACGGTAAAACGCACCACCTGTTAGAAAGCAAACAAATTGCAAAATGCGTAGAATGGTATAGGATTTCAGAAAAGCATAGCCTTTAAAATTCGACAATGTGGGGGTCTATTTGCAGCTCAAAGTCTAATAAAGATTCATTGTTAAATGATGTTACATGAATTTGGATGAAATTGTACTGTTTTAATGTTTGAAAATATTAGTAAATGTAACTGCATAACTAAATTGAGAAAAAAAAACGTAAGTAAAACATGTGTTAGCTAGCTCTGAAATAATATTTAACCATACAAAATATATGATTATGTGGTATTTTGAATTAAACTATTTAGAAAAATCAAATTCGTATCATTGCATTTAATGTAACGTATTATATTTTAAATGGTTACGTAAATTACTCAGAAAAGGGCAAAATCGCACCCAATTTTGATAATAGCACATTACCCAACACTAGTTTTATTTATAGAAAGTAACATTGTACTGAAGCAAATGGTCTTTTAAAAGATAACTGGTCTTGGGTTGAAGCAATGCCTACAGAACAATTATAAAATTTTTGGCTTATGTAAAATGAGTAGTGTCCGTTATCCATGTTAGACTTCTTCATGCACCACTTTATGAAGGTCTAACAAGTAAATTCTGATTGTAGACATCCTAAGCTTTACAATGGTACCACACAACCTTTGCCCCCCCACCCCCCTGGGGTGCAACGAAAGTGAAATTTTTCTGGGCCAGGTTGCGTACTATTTTGAGATGTTGTCACGACGAAAATACGTATTGAAAATTAACTTAGAACCTCGGTATATCTTTACCTCCTGTCATTATGAAAGTGGTAAATTAATTACTGGTGTTCTGGTGTCGGAGAATCATAGAGTTCATGTCCAATATGCTTGACATACCTCTGCAGTTCGGCTCACGACTTCTGATTTTTGTGGTCTCATTTAATTTCGCGGGAAAAAATTTCGCAGCCGCAAATGATATATTCGCACGGGCATAAATTCGCGCAATTAAAATATTATATTAAGATTACGTATTACTACTTGGTGTTAAATTTGCGCTTTTACCCTAGCGGAAAGAATGCGAAATTTAACCCTGCGTGAAATATAAATAATGATACCACTGTAATTCAAAAGTAGTCTTGAGCAGAACAGTACACTTTCAGTATTATGATTCCTGCCAGTAGCCATATGATAGCAAATATAATAAAACAAAATCTATGTCATTTTTATAGATTTACTTTTGTTAAGAGTTTTTTAATATGTCATTCCCCGTACTGATTTGAAAATCGGCAGACACAAGTGACCTCCAAAACAGTTTATTAAGGACTTTAAAAATTAAATTGTTTTGTTAAAAAATTTTTGAATTCATTAAGTTTTAATAAAACTACATACTTATGTTCAAAAATATATGAACTCAGATAATCAGTGATTCACAAACTGAAAAGGTAGAGAACGAAAAAAAAATCATGTATAAATGCATTTATTTATATATCATTATATTTATTGCGGGTTCTATTTCACCTATTACGCGCTTACTCAATAGCACGAATTTTGTTACTTTGCTGAAATTCATCAACCACAATATGGTTACATTTGAATTAATAAAACCGCGTATCACTTTCATTGTAAAGAAAGGCAAATCTGTTCATTTTTAGCTGTGGTGTAGGACGAGTGCCCTCACTTAGTTCATGTGAAATTTAAATGATCTCTCTCTCTCTCTCTCTCTCTCTCTCTCTCTCTCTCTCTCTCTTAGTTTGTTCATGATCTTAAAGCTGCATATTAACAGTTTAATATGGAATATTTCATTTCTCAGTTGTTGTTAATATTAATTGTATTATATAATGCCTATAACTGACAGAGGAAGAAGTAAATTGCGCCAAAATTTTGGACTAATAAGTATATTTAAGGATCTGTTGTGAGTGATTTTCGCTGCTTTTGTAATGCTAGAATAACTCTCACGCGTGCGTTGACAGTGAAGGAATATTACATGTAGATCATATTTGCTTTGTTTGCAGGTCTTCAACAATTTATATTATTTAACATTTTGTTCTTTAAACTTTTCGTTCAGATAAGTGACCAGGCACATTAAAATGCCGCTCCGCCTCTTACAAACTGGTTGTGGAATGTAACCTTTTTCTGGTTTTAGAATACCTCGGGTGTCTCTCCTGGCATTCAGGTTCAGGCAAGCACCATAGATAAACCACTGACCTTCCTTAAGCCAACTGGTAATCTTCCTCACGTGAATGACTCCTCAAAGCATTAACAGTAGGAGGCCTTAAATTGTCAGCCAAATGTTAAATTAGAGTGGCAGTGGATTCAGAATATATAACGAAAAAAAACAACAACATGTCTCTGCTGAGCCGGAAATACTTGTTAGAAACTGAAAATTGATTATTTAAGACCTCGCCAGAAAAGCGTAGAGATTCTAAACTACGTATGGAAAAGGATTTGAAAAAAAAAACGTTATGGTATTTCTATTTAAAATACACTAGTTCCGGTTTCAACCAATGGGTAAACTTGTTCTCTTTGCTTGAAAAGTTTTGTTCTTAGGATATAAGCAGGGCAGATGTAAAATCGATGCATACTAGAACCGGTTCAAACCAACGTCAAATTAGTGGCCAATAAGCCGTTCTCGATTTCTTCGTTTCTAAAACTTTAAAATGAACGAAGTTTATCACTGTGTGTTTTATCCAGCCAAAGGTATAGAAGAAAGAGGATATACATGTTAAAAGACACCAACCATAATAACAAAACAAAACACGCAGGATTACCGCCTTTCAACAGTCAAAAGATTTTAACACTGCGGTGTTGGTTCTCACTTGCCCTAAGTTTTATGACAATCAAACAAGTACAAAGTTTCCTTGATGAATTGAATCGAACCTATCCACTTCTTGACAATTGAGTGTGCAAGACATGCAAACACACAAAACATAATAAAGAAAATATACTCTGAAGCTAAATGTGCATTTACACAAAGACATTACCGATAGTGGGCACTTTGATTTAAATCCTTGCCGCATGCTGACAAGAAACAAAGGCATGAAGTTATATTTCTTTAGAAACTTTCTTAAAGAGATGTTTTACCAGTGAACAGAACAATACGAAGTTACTGTGTACATGTATATGTATTATTATTATTGATATCTTTTTGCGCAATTGTCATATTCTCATAACATAAAATATTGAATAGTTTGATTTCCATGGGATTTGATTTTACGCAATTCCCGGGCCTTAGCGCGAAATACGCGAAAATTAAACCCTTTATGAAATAAAATGATACCAGGGTACTTGTAACTAGTTTATCTGCATGCAAAAGTAATTTACAATAATACCATTCACATGGCAAATTTCAATTTAAGAGATAACGATAAAACAATTTAATTTTATCTCTTATATGACGCGTTGAAACAGACGGACACACGTTATGATCATGGTGACTACTAAGTGTCTTTCGGTAACTTTGATAAGAAAATAAACGACGTATCAAAGTGAGTTTCTTTTTTAGTTACTTTTAAATGCGGTAATAGAATTCATATATTCTAATATTCTAATAATTGTATTATAACTCTTATTCAAGTGTTACTTTGGTACCTTACTGTAAAGCAATCCGGCAGAATTCTGATTTCTTTTTTTATATTTTCACAAATGATTTATTCAAACAGATATGAACAGGCGCAATTCTACTTGAAATTTTATCTTCAGAATGTTTGAACCTCCAGACCACTATTGTAATCTCTCATTGAGACTATCGGAGGTGTTGGACGAGATAGGGGTGAATGAAAGACTTGTAAAGAAGAGGAGGATATGGATGCTGACTGAGGCTGTGATGAACGTTGACAATGATTTAGATAATACGCAGTTGACAGTGTTTAACTTTGGCAGTCAATCTGAAGCAACAACTACACTCGGCTTGAAGTCAGATATTGACATCCTGGTATGTGACGGTCGCTTTAATGTGATACAGAACTGGTCGGATTGGGAGCTGGGAAAGAATCAGTTTTTGATGATACAGGACGAAATTACATCTCCTGGCTATTTTTTGCTGCAAGATTTGAGATCTGATGTTCCTATGCCTTTGCAAGGCTTTCAGGATAAACATTGCTTCACTGATGGTAGAGTAAGAGTGTTAGTGAGACATTCACTGTATTTGGGACATATTAAAGATAGCACCGTTAGACATGGTCCAGCTGGCAGTAAACAATTAGGACCAGATATTGACTCCGATATGGTTGCTGCTTTACACTGTTTATCGTGGCCAAAAGATGCTTTTCCTTGGCTTGAGCAGCAGCATGTTGGTGGCTGGCCAACAGCCGATATGAAGAGATATTCAGCAGAACACGGGTGTTTCGTTGTGCCGGTGGGTAGTAGGAATGATGTACAGGAAGACCTAGAATGGAGAATATCCACATCCCTTGTCGAAAGGTGTCTCATGTTCAGTCTCAACATAACACAGCTGATGTGTTATATTCTAATGAAGATGATTTTAAAAGACTGCATCACACCTTAATGTGGCGAAACGATTTCTAGTTTTATGTGTAAGAATGTTCTATTCCATTGTACCGCTGATTCTAGACCCGGTGAATGGAGGGACTGTAACTTAATTACATGTTTGACTCGGTGTATGCAAGGTTTATTTGATTGTGTGTTAACAGAGAACTGTCCCCATTTTATGATACCCAGGAACAATCTTCTTGCAGGGAAACTGTCTGCTCCAGTAAAAAAACAGCTTGTAGAGATTATGTACAGTCTCACCGGCAACATAGAGCAGGCATTGCTGGGCATATCTATAGATGATTTTAGCAGTCGGATCATGGTAAAATCCGGTCGTATAAATGTAAGCTTTTTCAAATCCGCAGCTCGTATTGCTGAAGTCGTATCGGTTTTAATACAGCAGGAGTAGTTGAAAGGCTAGATTTGTTAATTGGAAAAACAATGAAGGAAATTTCAAATAATGACGTATCTGTTTATCATACATTAGTGCAGTTCCACAAATTATGTCAAGCATATTTAGCCGGAAATAGGATAGAGCAAAAGGCACTCAAACTCTTGACTCCATTTCTCTGCAGCATCGTTTCATCTGTGCTGGCATCGGATGATATTCAGCATTCCAATACTTTATCACCGGAGAACCATGTGGTGGTTCTCTTCAGGCTTGAACTCGGACTTCTCATCCAGTAGACTGAAACTGGCATCAGCTCTGTACTGTGCTGGAGATTTTGATAGATGTAACTTTCTTCTTGCTGATCTGGAAAGAAAATTCCGATTTGAAATAGTATTTAATAAATGTTCTTGCTATGATCATAAAAAATCAATTTCAAATGAATTTAGCAGACTTTGCTTTGAGAGAAACGAAGATGTGATAAAACACAATATCGCATTTTGTGTAAGATACTTGCCATGTGAAGTAAACTGTATTCCTACAGAGCTGAAATATGAATTGTTTAGATCTACAGTAGATGACTTGCCATTTAGAACTGAAAGAGATTTCTGGATGGACTGGGCCGTGGTGGATTCGTTGCCTTACTTGTACTTTCTGCAGTACAAGGTGTACAGCCAGCTACGTAGACCTGCGGATCAATACAGAGCTCTTGATAACCTTGCCAGGACGATTGACACTGAACCGTACCTTGGCCATCGGGATACAGCGCTCAATCTGCTAGAACAATGTATTGAACAAGAGAAAAGGAAAGAAGATGCGTTCCGCTGCTTCATGAAATCATTAAATGTTCGGAGAAGGAACAATGCTGCCATATGGCACGTGTGTATTGTAGTGGCTGCCTTGTTGCGACAACAGATCCGCTTGTAAAGTTCTTGGAAAGATATAGAACTATACCAAGCTCAACAGTGACTCACAGCTGACATCTTTTACATGACTTTTATAAAATTACATAGAGCTTTTTTCGTTCAAATTGATAACAAAACCACATGATAACGTTAAGTTTAACGTAAAGTTTAATATAATGTTTACAGTTATCAAGTCATCAGTTATTAAATATCATTGCCTAATACGTTAATATTAAGTAAACAAGTATTTGAAAGATTGTGAAAGAATAATAAGCCACAGTTACATGTACGATAAAGTTGTGATATTTTATCGGTTTGGGTTGTTTACAAATCGATTTTGAACAATGGGTATTAGTATGTTTAGATGCTTACATACGAACCTTACACAAAAATGACTTCATAGCAAAAAAGATAAATATTATATACGCTATCAAAAAATAAACAAAATTGATCGCACTTGTTCGGTTTAATTATTGTATTGTCTTTCCAAAAGTTTGTAGAGCTTATTGTGTTTTCAATAGTTTGGAGTCAGGTTACCTATGCTCGGCCAGTTTCATAACATTATCTCTACAAATATTTGATTTATCGACTGTCCTTAAATGTTCGATGTTGTTATGTAATCAGCATGTGTTTACAAAATTAGGTCATACATGAAAACGCCTGGACGATTGCCGTTAGTGGATAAAATTGGTGCGGTTTATAACAGGCTCAACCCTATTAGATTTCAGAAGATTTGGTCCAATGCTCGGCTAGGTGGTTTAACTGCCGATTTATGATAATTTTTTTTATTTAAGGTTATAAAACATTAGAATAATACTTGAATATCTTAAATAATGGAAATATTCCAGAACTTACAACTACTTAGTGTTTATTTTGTTCGTTATATTTGTATATACCTGTCTTGATGCAGCTGTTTTCTCATTTCAGCACTGCAGAAAGAATGATTGTAAAGAATGTGTACCATTGTCAAAATAACCAGTAAAACAAGATAAATGTGTAACTTTAATCATAAACGGGTCTTGAATAAACTTTTTACGCCAATTGTCAGTGTCCTGTTTATTCCTCCTGACAGTAACGACAGGACCATAACCCTTCAGTTATTGATACTGAGGTCAACATCAAGTTGCACATGTCTGGGTAGACACTCGTAGTGATACCATTTATCGCAAGTATCACAACCAACCCAGAAGAGCTCTTCCATGGATCCCATCATACACACAACACACAATGCCATGTCCTCTTGTTCTGTTATGAAAGAATTAGACATCGTAGCAGTTTTTTTCTGTTTACAAAGCGGCTCAGTTGATAATACAGCCCTGGCTTTAGTATAAGTTTTTCTTTTAGTTACTTTGGTGTGGTTAGGAGCTGGTGGCTGAACGAGAATGTTGGCAAGTATAGGGTCAACTAGACCCATTTTCACAAGGGGGTTTTCTCTTGATGATCCACAATGTTCACAAGGAGCTAAAGACTGTTCAGTGGGTTGTTTAGAAGTTGATGCTTTAGCAGATGAATGGTTAGTTGTAGGAAGCAAGGCTGACACAGTTTTCTTGTTTAAAGGGACAATGCCTGTACATTTAAACGCAGCTGATACAGTAACACCAGTTATTCTGTTCAATGCCTGAAGCAGAATCTTTGGGAAAAACCCTCTGGGTAATGTCTTTACACCCAAATAACCAAGTTGAATAGCTAGTTCAGCAATCTTTTGCTTAAGAACATGAAAATAACCAGCATCTTGGGGCTGGAGCATGTGAGATGAATGCGCAGGTAAATACAGAAGCTCGATCTTATGTTTCTTGGCTGCATCTATAAAACCCTTGCTTAAGTGAGTGATATGATTATCCAAAATCAGAAGGACTGGTCTTTTCTCTCCAATAAATGGTATGAAGCATTTAAGGAACCACTCCACGAACAGATCAGAAGTGATATAGCCCTTTTCTGTACACTTGAAAACCCAACTGTCAGGAACACCGTCAGAGTAATTTCGTGGTAAGCACTGACTGTATATCAACATTGGTGGCAATGTCTGGCCTGAAGCAGAAATAGCATTTAACATGGTGATATGCCCACTTAAACTGACAATAGACTGGTATGCATGCCTAGTACCTTTTGGCACAATAACCTTCTTCGAAGGGTTCAACTTTCCTGAAAATCCAGATTCATCACAGTTATAAATACGTGTACTGTCATCCTGCAAGTTTAGAGAATTAACAGTGTTTTCAAGAAGAGAAAAGTAGTGATCAATGGTTTCCTGGTTTACTGATACCCTGTCTTGTTGAAGTGGATGTGCAGTTCGGAGAGTTAGTTCTGGATGCCTGTGTATATATGACCTTAACCATTTGTCCGAAGGCATGACATCACCACCACCTTGTTGCTTTGCAATATCACGGGCCAGTTGTTTCATAACTGGTCTGGACAGCGGTACACCTCTAGAAGCCATGTAGCTAGCATAATTGCTTAAGGATTCCTCATTTTCAGTGGTAAGAAGTCTAGGAGGACCAAAAGAAGTTACATGATGTGCGTACTTTCCAGTGATATGATCTCTCAGAGTCTGATATGGTATATCGGTCTCACAAGCAGCTTTTCTTATAGAGTATCCATCATACTTAATGAGACGCTGTGCAATGTGATAGAGGCTAGTATCATGAAGCTTTTGTTTTCTCTTGGTTTTAGCAGACATTTTATATCCTGAAAATAAGATAAAGACCTCACTCAAAAAAGTCTCAAATAAATCTGAGAGTTTATTATTTGAAAAAAAAATTAGGCGATAATCATGTTTAAATCTAATATTTCCTCGTAAATCTAAACACGGAAATAAGCTATACAAAGCACCGACTATTTTATTTAATACAATAGACACTAACTATTTTTATGTGTACAGTAACTATGTGCTAATTTTACAGAGATGATTTATTTTTATAGACACAAGTTTACTTTTGTATTTTATGAAAAAAGAGATGATTCAGGAATTTCAAAGCTGTCATAACAATTGTATCCTAGTACTGTATTGGTGCGGTTCCAGGAGTTTGACTCTAGCGTAGGGGTGTTAGTTAAGGCGATATTTAAGAAAAAACTGTCTTATTCTTTCATGATTTTTAAAAGGAATATTAAAGATAACACATTTCCACAACGATACACACCAGGTTAAATTTAAATTGTGTATTTATTTTAAAGAAATAGCTTTTGGTTTCAAGATAAAAACATACCCGCATCTGTCATTTATGACAGCTATCGTCTGCTGTCAGCTTTCAAGCGCTTTGATGATACTGATCATGTTTTTTTCCCACAATGCATTGTTGGGTTAAATAAAAAAACAAACAATTTTCTTTAGATTTCAAACTTTTTATTCAAGATACAACAGATGTAAACAAAAGTGGCCGAGCATTGGACTGGCCGAGCATAGGTAACTTGACTCTATACGATTGTGATGTTATTACTTTGTCGAAGGATGATTTTGAGCTTATAATAATAATTATTTTGAAGAAGGGCCTTAAATGTTCGTACAACAACTGTTTTGACACCAGCACATTAAATTATCGTGTATAAATATTCGCTGTTATGCAAGAATATTTGTATATCCAGATAACGTTGGTCACATCAAAAATAAATAATAACTGATTTCATTAATGCACTTCGTTTTTTATCTGTCTGTCCGCCTGTCATTGAGTACTTGCTCACGTGAGCGTCTATAAATAGTCCCTCTTCATAATGTTAACTCATCGAAGATAATGATTATGATGATGATGATGATGATGATGATGTGGCTGGCGTTGGCAATGAAGATAAGAATGACAATATCATAATGAAATGATGGCGATTACGACGGAGATGATATTAATGACAACGACGACGGCGGCGACTACGACGACTTCGATGATGGTGGTGGTGATGATGATGATGATGATGATGATGATGATCATGATGCTGCTGCTGATGATGATGATGACATGATATGCGCTGAAATTTATAAAATAAACTATTTTATGAAATGTCAAAATGATAATGTTTATTGTTTAAATCGTTACACCAAATTCAGAGTTGGACGGACATTCTAACAATGCTATATTACATCATATTTAAGAAAAAACTGTCTTATTCTTTCATGATTTTTAAAAGGAATATTAAAGTTAACACATTTCCACAACGATACACACCAGGTTAAATTTAAATTGTGTATTTATTTTAAAGAAATAGCTTTTGGTTTAAAGATAAAAACATACCCGCATCTGTCATTTATGACAGCTATCGTCTGCTGTCGGCTTTCAAGCGCTTTGATGATACTGATCATGTTTTTTTCCCACAATGCATTGTTGGGTTAAATAAAAAAACAAACAATTTTCTTTAGATTTCAAACTTTTATTCAAGATACAACAGATGTAAACAAAAGTGGCCGAGCATTGGACTGGCCGAGCATAGGTAACTTGACTCTATACGATTGTGATGTAATTACTTTGTCGAAGGATGATCTTTGGTATATTTTGACAATTTTGATTTTGAGCTTATAATAATAATTATTTTGAAGAAGGGCCTTAAATGTTCGTACAACAACTGTTTTGACACCAGCACATTAAATTATCGTGTATAAATATTCGCTGTTATGCAAGAATATTTGTATATCCAGATAACGTTGGTCACATCAAAAATAAATAATAACTGATTTCATTAATGCACTTCGTTTTTTATCTGTCTGTCCGCCTGTCATTGAGTACTTGCTCACGTGAGCGTCTATAAATAGTCCCTCTTCATAATGTTAACTCACCGAAGATAATGATTATGATGATGATGTGGCTGGCGTTGGCAATGAAGATAAGAATGACAATATCATAATGAAATGATGGCGATTACGACGGAGATGATATTAATGACAACGACGACGGCGGCGACTACGACGACTTCGATGATGGTGGTGATGATTATGATGATGATGATGATGATGATGATGATGATGATGATCATGATGCTGCTGCTGATGATGATGATGACATGATATGCGCTGAAATTTATAAAATAAACTATTTTATGAAATGTCAAAATGATAATGTTTATTGTTTAAATCGTTACACCAAATTCAGAGTTGGACGGACATTCTAACAATGCTATATTACATCAGTTAGTTCGTCACATTTTACTACATGTTTTACTATATTTCGGGCAAGCCTAACATAGTGTTAGAGTAATTGTCACTATATGCGTCCAGTTAAGAAACTTAAATAGCAATGTCATTTTAAATTTTTATCTCAGCCTTAACGCGGCAGATTTCTAAAAGTCACTGAAGTAGGCTCAACATAAAGCAACAGATCAAAAATAGTAAAAACTGCTCATAATACAGTTTTTGCCGACTTCAGCATGTCCTCTTTACAAAATCTACGATCAATTTTGTGATATATGGTTTTACCCTCACCTTGACTTAATTGTCCTTGATTTAAGAAGGCACGGGGGGAATTTATAAAAAAGAAGTGAAATGGTGCATCTTATTATGTTTCAAATTTGAAGATGGTACTCCTTTTCTATGCGGAGAAATTGAAGTTGAATGTTCTGTGTAGTTAATTGGTTAAGTTTATATGATTGTTAAAACAATACACAGCGCGAGTGGTAAAACGTCGGGAAAGATTTTCTACATTTTCTACTTGACAAACAGTTAACTTAAGTACCACGCGTTCGAGGTAAAATAACTATTATACAAATGTTCATTACTAAGAAAAATCTTGTATATGGCCTAGGTACTATTCCCAGCAGATGCCCCGAGTAATTAAAATCAGGCGCGAATACTGGTTACTACACAGAAAGCAGTCATCACGATTGATTCATATATTAAGTTAAAGGAACATGATTGTTTGATTGCAATAGGTCAAAAGTGGGCATGTTAAAAAGTTGAAGCAGTGTACCGTCCGCCTGTTAATTCCATCGACTTCACACAGATTTATATAGAAAATGATAGTGCCTCTAGCTGGGAGCGGTAAAAGGTAAAACAAATCCCCTCAAATCCCAATAAACAAGTTTAAAATAAGGTTTATATATCTTGTTAATTGCTTATCTTCGCAAACATTATTTTGTTAAGGAAAGAGAATATTCAGAAGTGTTAATTCAATTTAGTTTTATAATAAACTTTGCTTAATACAACTTGAATATCTGTCAAATTTGGTCATTCACAACCGGCGCGCGCAGTGTCTGACCCAGAACTATTTAGATAACAATGTGTTTAATATACGCTCTGCGATGTTTCACCGCATTTCAACGTGTCTTTTTCTCGCAGGACGTTTTTCTCTACGAGGTAAATAAAGCGATATTTTATTTAGGATCCCTAATTCTTGCACATACATGTATCAGAAGAAAAAAAATGTAATTAAGAAGTCATATATTTATTCGATCCAAAAAGCCGGTTGAGGTGCGCACCCGTTTGTTCTACAAAAACTCGAGAAGAATCCGGCCTGCTAGATCTGCTGTTTTTATACGTTATCGAATCACATTTTATTTCATTTATTTTGAACATAAAATAATGATTTTGATACACTCATTATGCATTAAACTATTGATTAAACCCTAAAAAAACTTCGGGTACAGATCGCTTAACCGACTCGTGGGTGTACGAAAGCAACAGTCATTGGAATCAAAGTCTCAAATTCTAATAAGGAAGTGGCGGCTACAATTGCTCAGGTGTGTCTCTATATTCGAACTGATGTTATCCATTCAATCCAAAGACAACCCAGTTCTTATAATTGTTTTAGTCGGATCGGAACACAGATGTTAAAGTATAAATTAATGTCAGATATGGTTCTCAAGATTTTGGTCTGGTAAACTTTTAAGTCCGAGCCAAAGAAAACCTCGTTTCTAATTCAATGACTCAGCTTTTACACGATTTCCATTCACTTCAGTTAACGTTTGAATTTAGATCAATTAATGGTGGAAGGGAGATAACAATAAATTACAGCACTTATTTGAAAAGCATATCTTGCTTTCGTTACTTTTGCCTACATGTTAAGAATCTTATATCTTCACTACACTAAAGAGTCAGCTAAAAGATTTATAAAAAAGTGGGGCTGGTTTTGGTATTTTTCATGCTGAAGTTCATCCTGTTTCCTTAGGAACTTTACCTTCCCCAATTTATGACTCTCCCGTGTCATTGTTAGTCACAGAAACATTATGTTATTGACAAGCAGGCACGAATAAAAAAGAAATGTGCATAATATGCAGAATAGCCACACCCAGAAAACTCCCAACACAGCCAGAATCCTGAGAGGAAAAGAGAGCATGGTTTACAAAAAGATCAATGTTAAATAAGACGCTACAAACAAATACAGTCCAGTCGCGATTTTACGAATAGGCATCGGACCAAGCCGATTATTCGTAGTATCGCATTTTTCGTAGTATCGCATTTTTGATAGTTTTGGTTGTTTACCGCCGCAAATCGTCATGGTCGTTATATATGACATAATGTGTTATTGTTGTGATATGTCAATGTCAATAAATAAAGTGACAAAGTAAATATTCGCATTAGTTATTTTATTGTAAAATTACATGTTATCATTAATCAATTATAATTCAGCTATCCTCCCCTGAAAAAAACCGGGCCCTTCGCGAAATTTCTCAGAATGCCGATTTCAATTTACTGAATTATTACTCGCCGTAGTAATAAGAGTATGCAGAATTAAATGGCAGAAGTAGAATGACAAGCACTTCGCGTGTTTCAGATTTTATACGATTTTAAACATTTGACATTTAATCACTCAAACTGTTTGTTACAACCACACACGCCCGATAGTTGTTTACAGAGCATTTTGTGTCACAACTGCTTGGGTCAATAATTGCTCAACAATACAAAAAACGGTTATCGCTCAAAAAGGTGTGAAAATCACCTGCCTGACCGAAATTCGTAAAATTGCATCTTTATTACATTGTAAATAAGCTTAAGGGACTGTCAAAATTATTCGCTAAATCGCAGTTTTCGTTAAATCGCGTTTCGTTCGATCGCATCTTTTTTGCATTGAATAAAGAAGGAATACGGACGGGACCGACCGCCTTATTCGTAGTATACCGTTATTTCGTAAAATCGCGATTCGTAAAATCGCGACTCGACTGTAACTAAAAAGAGAACCTGGAAGGTTACCGACCTGAAACTCATGTTTGTACTGTATCAGATCATTTAGAGGGCAATCGTATCAATTGAAGCAACCTTTACATCTCTCTCTCTCTCTCTCTCTCTCTCTCTCTCTCTCTCTCTCTCTCTCTCTCTCTCTCTCTCTCTCTCTCTCAGGTAATTGTTTTCTTAATTATTAACTCTCCCTCTCTCTCTATCTTAATTTGCAGAAAATATATGCAGTAATTGATTCAAAGGTGGAGGGAATTTTAAAACTAATAATCACACAAGCCTCCCTTAAGCCCCGGTCACAACCCGCCGTGCGTCTTTGTTGACCGTACGTGTTCTGCGGAAGTTACGTTTGCGGCGTTTTTTGGTTGGACGTGGCAAGAGCAGAGAGGACGCACGTCACACGCAAGGTGTGACTACGTGGCCCGCACGCCACGTCTAGGGATAAAAGGTTGCGTGCACCGTACGTTCCGTAGGTGGTAAGTGAGTTGTACGTGCTTACAACGCGAGATCTCCGTGCGATTTCCATGTCAACGTAAGGAGGCCATACTGCTCACGTACGGTGTTCTTACTCGATCGCTCGTTGTAAGTGCTTGCAAGTGCGGTGAACATGAGTTTATTTCGGTCGCTGTTTGGTGCTATATATAAGGACGATCTATCGATACCCGAAATATTTTATATACCGAAGAGGTCCGTGCGCACACCGTGCATTGTAAGTGCGGAGCACGTACTTGCTCTGTGCGCGTTTTGGACGGTTGAACTGAGGAAGCACGGACCACGCACGGACCACGCAAAGACTCGCAGAGGCAGTGCGTTATGCGCTCGTGGACGTACAGGGCACGCACATCACCCGTGCAGGTGGTGAATCCGTAGCCCGCACGCAGCTCGAACGCAGAGAAAGTTTTGCATGCACTAAAAATGCTACGGCGTCTCTGCGTGCTCCCAAATCCGTACGGAGGAGGTACTCACCACGTACGGATCCCTGAATTTTGTCCACGTTTTTGCGCGTAGACAGCACGCACTTGCACGTACAGCGGGTTGTGACCGGGGCTTACGTATACGCAGTCTTGTTTCATTTAGCTTCTCTTGATAAACATAGCTAAAATAAGAAAAATCACCTAAAATAGTGCCTGTTTTACAAAGATGGTTTCACGAACTTCGAGTTATTGTTAATGAATACATATACCAGGCATTAAAATACATTCTTTTTGTAAATAATTTTCTTTCACTTACAAGAATGGGGAATATTTGTTTACAGTAAAAGTCTGTTTAATGTTTTATTGCTGCAAAACACATGAATGTACAAAAAGAAATATATATATAATATAATATAATATAACGTTCAGAAGTCCACAAAAACATATAATTATGTTTATACACATCCTTTCGTTGGAGATTGAAAATCATCATTCATAATGTGACACGGAGACTCCTTTTAAATGATACATGTAGTGCCTCTAGCTGGGAGTGAACCCGCATAATGACAGATTATTTGCTTCTCGAGCTTCAATAGATCGCTTGCGAGAATAGATGCTTTAGTGCATAGTGTTTTTCCTAGATAAAACTTATTATGTATACGCGATAAATAGATCTAACGTTTAAGAGTTCTAATATTTGCATGATTATATACAATCGTTATAATATCACAAATACAAAATTTAAGGTTCCCATTTCACCGCCATATGCATACCTTCGTTTGGATGAATCAAAATTGTACTGTTTATTAGTGTAAATATTGAGTTGCGCTCAACCCGGGGCTAATTTCCATTACTGCCAACGAACAAACTCTATCAAACCGAGCCTGCAATATTTTCACATTCGTCGTGTTCATCGGGTTTCAAAGTTCCTTTTCATACTTACAAATATACATTATACTAAATTAACACAGAGAACAGCTACGCCGAAGTCTTCTGAACACAAACAAATGAAATGTCTCGAAAACGGACTCTAAAAGAATAATTTTAGCATAGTTAATTTTTATATTAAGTAGAAGTGACTGATCATTTTTTCATCATCATTTCATCAATTGTAGTATCACAGTCTCCTGGTTTCAATTAAGGTAAGACCTGTGTAATAGGCACTATTAAGAATCAAGCATCTGATTATATTTTCATCAACTGCTTCATACCACTGACTTGTATGCAAAATTTTAATGATTTTCACCGTGTAGTTTTTGAGATTTTTAGCTTTTTTTATTTAAAAAAGTGAGAAAAAACGTGAAAGTATCCAAATTTTTTAATCGGTGACAAAATTTTTTGTTATTGATAAATTCAACCTTAATTTTTTAAAAATGCATTTTTTATATTTCACGAGACTAAATTAATGAAAATTGTGCAAAATCCTGATTGGTGCAATATACCAAACTTTACCATTTTTATACTATATACCTTAAACAAAATTTAAACAAAATTTCAGAGAAGTTTACCGTCCAGTTTTAGAAATTTTTTAATTGATGACTTGAATAAACACTATTCTGATAGCGAAAACCCCTTTAATCTTGATTATTTTGCTTATTTTAGTTTAAATCATGAGAATTTTATATTTATATTCAATGACAGAATTACACAGGAAAAAAAGAAATATGCCAATTATTTAAGCTCTAGGCTTACAAAAAAATTAGCTTCCAGTGGGATTTGAACCCTGGTCCTCTTGCTTGACAGAAATCTCTACGCTAATTTACTACTATAGTTACCTCCCTTGGATACTCTTCTGGATATAGGTATTCATTACACAGGTCTTACCTTAAAGTCAGTTCAAGCGATTTCAAACATATAAATGGAAGATTGTTGGAACAGCCATTAGTAAACCACAAAAACTTCTCTATAAGCAAACACAAAACACCACTTTCTGGGAATCTGCTATCATACCAGTAGTTCTTGTAATATTCATTGTTATCTCCATATTTAAACTCCCATGCTCCATCTGTGTCTTTCCGTCTACCACCAACACAAGTATATACTGGTCCGCTTTTCAGAATGTCCTTTACATCTGAATATTTCTTGTCCGAGTCAATATTAATCAAGTAACCGCCTTCTAGTTGACATTGACCGTCAAGTTCGCTATGAGATTTCCCAACTCTATTAAGCTTGATGCAAAATCCATTTTTCGTTACGCTGTAGTCACTGGGGCACTTAACTCTTTCACTGCTTTTTCGAGATCACCTTCACAAAGATTCCAATCAGTTTCGGTTGTTTGATTGTCACTGTTACTATTGCCAACTCTCTCCACTTTGCATTTTCTTGTTCGCGTTCTCGCCCCAAAGCTCCCCATTTGTTCTGCCTCACATACTGTCCAAACAGTCCATTCTTCACATTTATTTAGTTTCTGTATTGCCATTCCTATAATCGTTAACATCGGTTTATTCATCTTCTGACCGAGTTTGATGAGCGTTTCTCCATTGATGGATTCATTGAATGTTACACTATTTTCAGTTTGTTGATCCCGTACACACGGAGAGTGTATTATACCCAATAACAAAAACAAGAATAAGAAGATTTATCGTATTGAAGACCTCAGGAAGAAATGCAAGTTACTTTAGAACAAATAGCAAGAAGAGTTTAAGCTTTCCAAAAGTTTGTTTCCGGTTAAACAGATAAATAATATAATATAAATTAAGTGCCAATTATTTTTGCACCGGCACCACATCTAGTCACAAAACGCTTAGAGAAATAAACAAAGTCAAAGAAATTAACCTATCTTAACTAACTTATCAAATATAACAGCATCTGGTTCCAGAAGTTTCGGGAAGGCCCGTATCAACAACTTGAGAATATTTAAAGTTTAATCATCGGATAACACATTTAAGTCCGAAGTCACATGCTGACATGCATTTCGGTAGAGAAGACCGTTCGCAGTTATAAGAAATCATTTTTCAGAAACTTACACATATTGTGAACAATAACGGTTTTTGCAAATTTGGCTTTAATAATTAGACGAGTCAAGTCAAAGTCCCTCGTTATTTCCGTTATATACTTTTTGAATCCGGGGCCAAGATTGTAGACTTTTAATTTAATAAGAATGTAGCATAATATATCATTGCATAGTTCGTACTTTTGGAGAAGAAAATTACAAACATCTCTTAATGCCAATCTAATCAAGCTATTAAATTTCAGTGTGACGTGCTTATTATATTAAAGAACTGATATAATATCTCCATAAACGTGCTTATCACAAAAAGCCAATATATGATTTCGAAAAATCCGTGTTTAGGGCCTTCCACAGTTGTGATTGCAATTTCATGTTTAAAAAAAGAAAATTATCCAAATCTCTCTTACGACAAAATGCAATTCAATAAAATTAATTCTATCAATGTAACTTATTTCATTACATAAATAGATGAAAAGGGAACTTTGAAGACCCTCGACCACGAAAATTATGAAAATACTGCAGGCTCGGTGTGATTGAGCATATTCCTGGGCAGTAACGGAAATGCATATTACTTCCCACTCCGCCTAGCCCCGGGTTGAGCGCAACTAAATATTTACATCTGATTCAATAAATAGTACAATTTTTATCCATTCCAAATGATGGTATGCATATGGCGCGGAACCATTCAATGCGTTTTTTTTTTCAAATTAACACCATTCCATGTTAATCGGCGTGTGGTCAGTTTTAACTGCATTATATACAATAATTATTTACACGATAATCTTGGTTTTCTCATGAATTTGTGGAAAAACGTTGTGTATATCTTTGAAATGAATCTTATATAAAGAAAGCCCTACAAATTCATGATTATAAATGTGATCACTTACTTTCCTTTTCATCATCTTAAACAAAATATTTTAAACTAAAATAAAACAGACAGTTATTTCTTATTAATGAAGACTGTTAATGTTCTGGACATTTTAAGTTTGAGCTCAGAACTTAGTAGAGCATGGAAACAGTTTTATAATCACGGGAATTTATCTATAATGATAGTAAATATTGTTCACTTGTTCTGACCGGACACAGGCAATGATATATCCAGGTAAATGCTGAAAACATCCCAAATAATGGTACAGTACAGAACATTGGAAGATATCCAGTCATTAGTAATATAAGCAAACTTGTTAAATATTATACCCGATCAACATAACAATAATGAAAACTTAAAAATGTTAAGTGCACAAATGAACTTTTCAAACGTTACAATTTAAATCTTTGATTTTTTGTCAGAAATGAACTGGATAAAATTGAAGTGAGACCCAATAAAGTCACTTTAAAAAAACAATAAGTAGATAGATTAAGCACATATAGTTATTATTACAGATCTCATTTACGTTAATAATAAGTCAAGTGAAATATGCATATCAGGAATCACCATACTCAGAAAACACAGCCTCCCCTCGCATCGAAAAAGTAAAGAGGAAAAGAGAGCAAGTATTTATATTTATATCTATTTCCAACGAGAAACCACAAACCATTAACGAAAAAGAGAACCCTTAGGGTTGCCGCTCTGTAAAGGTCAGTAGCGATGCAATATGCCAATGAGTGGTTTAAACCAGCTTCTATGGCGCACCAACCTAACACTTACCCTAACAGGTTCGAATATGAACAAACAAGTACAAGTTGTCTTGGTGAAATAACTACAACCAACTCATGAGCTCAACAATTATGCATGCAAAAGCAAAACACACATAAAATCATAAGAAGTTCATAGAATTGCAAAGCAAACACACATAAAATCATAAGAAGTTAATAGAATTGCAAAGCAAAATTGTGGGTACTTAATGATCTTACCGAGACTAGAGCACCGGAAATCAAATCAGCAAGAACAAGATGACAGGAATAAAAGAAACAAATCGCGCTTCTAGGTTCTTTCACAAGATTTTCCCATAAACCTTCAACCCTTGTCACTGTTGTGTAACCAGATAAATATAAAATTTAACATAAATATTACCAAGAAGAAAAATAGCGACTCTATCTAGGCCCAGTATCACAAACTGTCTTATGCTCAAACTCAAGTTTTCAACTCGACATATTTATTAAAATTCTGAGTAAATGTTAATCAAAAACTGCATGTAAACAGTAATTATTATATAAACGTATTTTTCAAACCTAAATCAGTAAAGTAAGATGGGTATTTTTGGAATTTTAATTTTAAAATATACTGAACCAAAAAAGAAACTTTCGTCAAGTTTGATTGTAGATATGTTCGTACAGTTTCAGTTCTTTTGGCTGAAAGCTTATATTTTTGTAAACTAATGTATTGTGGTTCTTTTAAAATCGTCATTTTGGAGGAAAGGATCAGATTGATTGTTGAATTTTAAATTAAAATAAGGTAGGGGTCGTTTCTAAAGTTAACAATCAGAAGCGTGTGTGACCATCGTGTGCGATGCTGACTGCCTGACAGCGATGAATATGTATGGTAGAAAGTTTTTAGAAGCATTTTATCGTAATAAGGGTGTGAAACCAAATTCTTTTTCTTTATCTGTGGTTACTAAGGGAACGGTTATAAAGTACTTAAATAAGCTAGGAGCCAACAAGGCTACAGGCCTAGATGGAATTCCTGCACGTTTTATTAAGGATAGTGTTCATAATATATCCGAACCCCTTACTCATATTATTAATTTGTCCATAATCACTGGTATTGTTCCTGACGATCTTAAATCTGCCCGTGTTGTACCGTTATATAAAAAGAATAATAAAACGGAAGCTGGTAATTACAGACCTGTATCTATTTTAAGTGTTGTGTCCAAGGTCCTAGAGCGAATTATCTATGATCAGGTGGAAAGTTATTTAACAGAAAATAAGTTACTCTATACTCATCAGTCAGGTTTTAGACATAAATATTCCACGGATACTTGCCTGTTATATCTTACTGATTTTATTAAGTTTGAAATGGATAAAGGCAACTATGTGGGTATGGTCCTTTTAGACTTACAAAAGGCCTTTGACACTGTCGACCATGACGTTTTACTCATGAAGCTTGAAGCGATGGGCTTTTCAAGTGATGTTACTCACTGGTTTAGGTCTTACTTATCCAGCCGTACACAAATGGTCAATGTCTCCGGCATACTTTCATCTAGTGCCAATATCACATGTGGGGTACCCCAGGGTTCAATCCTTGGTCCCCTCTTATTTTTGATCTACGTGAATGATATGGAGGCTGTAGTTCGTAATAAGTTACTTTTATATGCTGATGACTCAGGTATTTTAGTGTCGGGCAAAGACATCCAGTATATTACGTCTCAACTTACTGATGACCTTACTAGTATAAGTAAATGGCTCACTGATAATAAACTTTCATTACATCTTGGTAAGACAGAGTCCATTTTGTTTGCCTCTAAACCTAAACTTAGGTCATGTGATAAATTAGATATTGTATGTAATGAGACTTCAATATCATCCACCAAATCCGTCAAATATTTGGGCGTTAACTTGGACCAAAGTCTTTCTGGTGAGTCCACTGCCAATCAGGTTATTAAGAAGGCCAATGCAAAGTTGAAGTTTTTATACAGAAAAAGCTCATTCTTAAATAGGTATACAAAACAGCTTTTAGTTTCATCATTAATACAATGCCATTTTGACTACGCGTGTGCCTCTTGGTATTTGGGATTGAGTCAAGCACTAAAAAATAGACTCCAAGCAACCCAAAATAAAATGTTGAGATTCATACTTGATCTCAGTCCTCGTACCCATATTGGAATGGCCCACTTTGAAGAAGTTGACTGGTTACCTGTGCACTTAAGAGTAAATTCCCTTATTCTTGGTCATGTACATAAGATACACAGTAACAGTGCGCCAAGTTATTTAAATGAGTATTTCATATTAGCAAATGAAGTACATTCTTATTCAACACGTTTTAGAGATAGTAACAGTTATTCTATTCCCAGGGTTAAGGGTTTTGGGAAAAAATCATTCGCGTATAATGGCTGTCAAGTGTGGAACAGCTTACCACCTCATCTAAGATCTATATCTAGTAATAGTCAGTTTAAAAAGTCTGTTAAGGAACACTTTATGCAGTCTATACCAGCCTAGTCCTCGTCTTAGTTTTTAATCTTTCAGTTTTAATGATTTTTTAGTAATACCTGCTCAATGTCAAGGTTGATTCTGTGATATTTAAGTCAATACATGTGCTATTAAACAGTAATTTAATGGTTATGTGCAATAATTTTAGTTTTAATTTTAATTTGCCTTTCTGGTGTCATATGATCAATCCTAGGGACCACAATGGAAATAAGTCGGTTTCATGCCTTCTTTTTGTGTTATCCTTGGTATCGATTATATGTCATCTACTATGCATTTTAATGTTCACATGTATCTGGTATATGTTGACATTGAATTTGTATTTGTTTTATGACATGTATTCATTTTACCTGAATAAATCTATCTATGTCGCATTGAGAGCACAAGTTTGGTTATGTCAGCATGTGGAATATTATTCCATTCTTCAAGCAATGCTTCTCGAAGGTCGTTGACGTACTTTGGAGGGTTCGGACGTCGACGTACGCGTCTATCCAGATTATCGCAAAGATGTTCAATTGGGTTCAAATCCGGACTTTTTGAGGGCCAGTCGTCGATGAAATCAACGTTATGATTTTGTAAATACTGTATATTGACACGAGCAACATGGGATGTATGTGTGTACATCTAAGTTGTACCCTTGAACAACTGGCACATACTTTGCGAAAGTTTCTTTTTTGGTTCAGTATACTATCACTTTGAGTTGAGTTTAAAATCCCATTTAGTATTTTTCGTGATATTCGGGCTATGTCTAAAGCGGACCTTAAATTATACAAGACCTACATGTATCTGTAAAAAGATCCATATTCATGGTTTTAGTTTCTTTTGCAAACTTTTTTCAATGTTACGGGTGGTCTTATAACAGATCTCTTCCATCGTTGTTTTGATTTTATCAAAACTTATCAAGTTTTTCTTTTATTTCTTGAAATGTTGGCCGCATCGCTCTGTCAAGTTTCCAGCACATCTGAATTATCTTGAATAACTCCGGAGGACAATACTTGGAGCATTTAATACGATTTTCTGGAGATTGTTTAAGATGTGGGTATATGTCTTCGTATATCATACCTACAAGTATAAAGGTGTAAATTTTAAAATAATTACAAAAACTGTATAACATGTCTGTTCAATAGTTCCATACTTTTTGTTACGAAATAAATGCGAACCTATACTGAGCCAAAATGAAATCTTGACAAAAAATAACACGGAAAACTCGTATAACATTCACTATGCCGTTAAGTGATATTATCTGGAGAAGTTTGATTACCAGTTTGTTTATTTTGGAAGTTGTCCGTTCATTTTCTATAGGTTTAAGAAAAGAAAGAAGAACACAATTTGTTGTGTAAAATTAAGCGAAATTACCTGGATCTCAATATATTCTGCCATAATTATGGTTACAAATTAAAGCGTTGGTCAGGACCCCCGATTTGTGATTTTCGCTCTTAACTTGCATAAGGTGTGAATCAAAACAAACTAGGAGTTGTTCATTAGATATTCGCTAATATGTAACAAAGCATTTGAACATGTTGAACAAATATTAAAATACTGCTTTAACTTTTAAAACAGAATGATCAGTTTACAAAAATCCCTTAGCACATGTGAGATAATTATTTTTTCCACAAGATAAAAGGGTAACTGAAGACTAAATAGTGAACGAATGATCAAAACGAGTTGTAAAATTGAGGGAAAACGAAGATAACAATATTTAAGCTGAACGTTGCAAATAGTTTTTACCTGGATACGGATGTCTTCCAATCGTTACCATCTCCATTAACAATATACCAAACGACCAAACATCCGATTTGAATGTAAAAATGTAATTCTCAAGAACTTCTGGAGCGTTCCATCTATTAAAAGGAAACGGTTCCCCTTGCATTGGAATATACTCGGAATTCTGTAAAAAAAAGTCAAAATGCATGTCAGGAATTGCCACACTAAGAAAAGACAATCTACCCTCGCAACCAAAATGTAATGAGGCAAAGAGAGTGTCATAGGGTAAAGTTGATTGAATTTACTGAATGTATTTACTGAATAATAAACTTTAATGTTCAATTATGTATTGTTTGTTGTGTTTCTTTCGATGAGGAGTAGTGAAGCTACACTTTTTATTTCTTTGTAGTAGTTTAAGTAGCGAACACCAATATATTACTTGACCACGAATGTTTTTTTAACCAATGACATGTTTAACCTGCACTGGACGGACATATTTTGAAAACATCTAAGTAAAGCCATTTTCTGTAGTATATATTTATATATACCTGCAGGTAACTACATTTTTCAGTTTATTTAGTTATTATGTAACCTCTCTCATTCATAACTTTGTTTTATTTGTATGTCTTGGTTGATTTTCGACATTGATATTTGCCGATAGCTCAATCAGTTATGTATACATGTACTAACAATATAATTAGTTATGTGAAATGAGAATTTATCAATATGCTATGTTCAAGATCCATTAATAATTGTTTCATATTAATGTAAATCTTATGTTGTAATATGATTATGAGGTATTCAAAGAACTGATTGAGAATATGTAGGATATTTGTTTGTTTCAGTGAAATATTGATATTAATTCACGAGTGAACTCAATGAACTGAAAACCAGTTTCTGGTGTTCATAAGTGAAATAATATCGATATTTCACTAAAACAAACACACTTTCTTTTAATTTTATGTTTTCTTGAAAAGGTAATCAGTAAAGAACTGGAAACTCAGAGTTTCTTATTCCCCGCGAAGGGCCCCAAAATAATATCCGCTTAACTTTTAATCATAATCGTTGAAGCAATAGAAAATAGTTCTGAAATTCATATCAGATTTTTATAAATTTCAAGAATCTTATCTTTATTGTCAAAAAAAACTGAAAAACAACAGTTTATTTTATTTAAATTTATATCGTTTTCAAAAGAAAACTCATGCCATCAATGGCGTATCAAAGAGAGGTCATAAGCTAAAAAACTAGTTCGGCAAAAAAGTGAAAATAAAATTATGGTAATTCACAGTTTCAACACAGTGGAATACAATTTTTGTTTTCACTGAGAACACTATAATTCACTGGAAAACAAAATAATAAAAAGTTTGTCTTCTTTTCTGTTTTCCCCTCGGCTTCCCCATAATACACGACCGTTGCTGGTCGGACAAGAGCATGGTTTTATAAGAAGATCAATTTCAAATAAGACACAAAACTGCAAATGAAATAGAGAACATTTGATGTAACCGCCTTGGAATGGTCAGTGGCAAAACAGTGTGCCACTGGGGATTTAAATAAGGTTTTATGGTGCACGATTCTATTTCTTCACGAAGGGGTTCTCAGAATTATGAACAAACACGTACAAGTTGTCTATGTGAAATAACTCAACCCGCTCATCAACTCGACATTATTGCATGCACATCAACATATAAAGCATAAAAAGCTAGAAGCATTGTACAGATAATGGCAGAATCGCCGTTCACGTATTCAAAAATATCCAGCAACTAGAGGAATAGATCTATAAATATCAATATCAAACTAGTTGAGGCCCGGAACTGTGCATAAAGTTTGATAGTTATGTAAATAAATAAATTTAACAATCACGGACGACCTTTCTCAGAAAGCGCGGCCCTATGAGGCAATAAAGAATATAAAGAAAGCATATTTAAAACATGACAGTGCTTGTGTAACAACCATCACAAATAATAAATGAAAAACAGAACCCAATGGGAAGCGATCAAAATAAGAAATACAACTATTATCAAAAATAGTGCATTTCGTTTAAAAATGGTTTCTTTGTTACAGTACTAAAAATAATGAAATTGACAATCTGATCGGAAGCGTAAATTTACGCTGAAATTTGTATTAATTCTTATTGATGCATACGGACCTAAGGCATTTACTGATTTGATTTACGTCAAACCAGCTCGGTTCCTAAACATCTCAAATGAACATGAATCTCAATAATACGCTCGTACCGGGTGAAATTTACGCTTTTATTTTAAAACTCAATGTAATAAACGCTTACATTAAACTGATGTAAAATTTAATAATACGTCATTTAAAATCTAAAATAATCACTTTACTTTCTTAGTAACCACGGTGTTTTAACAATAAAATTAAACAAAAAACAAAACTGGAAATAAGAAAAATGTCACAGAAATATTAATTCAGCGCGAGATGCGTTATAAGTAATGACCAATGAAAAAAAGGAGCGAAAAGATCGGAATTGAAAGAATCGTTTTGAGCGTAAAGATCGTTTGGAGCACATTGTCTGAATTGAATAAATTGGAGTGCAATCGAATTGGAATTGGACCGCAATAGGAATGGAATCGGATCGGATATAGATGATATTAGGATCGGAAGCGGACCGGATCGGAGTCGGAAAAATTGTCAATTTCATAATTTTCAGTACTGTAAGATGGTGAATCATTCCAAAAAAAAAAATAATGACCAAAATGGGGTTCATGTCAAATGTCAAAACGACATTTGATTTGAAACCAATGACAATAGCAGAAATTATGTTCTTAAAGGCAATGAAAAAGAAATAAATAAAAAAAACAATCGAAAAGATATTGATGAAACCCTTCGGCTATGCAATTTGTTAGCTACATATGTTTTATACGTTTGTGTGTTTTTGCATGAAACATTGTTTAGCTTATGGGTGGG
Organism: Corbicula japonica; assembly: GCA_038501625.1. NCBI lineage: Eukaryota > Metazoa > Mollusca > Bivalvia > Venerida > Cyrenidae > Corbicula > Corbicula japonica. The sequence continues at coordinate 127,005 of JAZAYU010000701.1, read as the reverse complement.
TTGGAGTAATTTCACCAAGACAACTTGTACTTGTTTTGTAATATAATACCCTGTTGGGGCAAGTGTGAGGTTGGTGCACCCTAGAACCTTGTTTAAACCCCCAGTGGTAAATTGTTTTGCCACTGACCGTTCTGAGGCGGTAACCCATCGGGTACTTACTTTCGTTAATTGTTTGTGGCGTTCATATTTAAACTGATTATTTTTATTCCATGCTTTTTTTCTCCTCTAATTTTTGGCTGTGTGGGGAGGCTGTGTCTGCTGGATGTGACAATTCCTGATATGCATATTTCACTTATTTTGTTAATTATCAAACACTTTTTGTTTTGCGTTCAGGCAACCTACCTCATTTGCAAGTCTCCTCGCACAGCCAAAATCTGCAATTTTCACATTTCTGACAGTTTTTTCGCTGCTAAAGGAACCGACAAGAATGTTTCTAGCAGCCAAGTCTCGATGAATGATCATCAATGACTCCACATAGACCATACCTTTGGCAATCTGACTTGCGATGTGTACATATGCAGATGTCCCCAAGTTTCCTCTTTCATCTATACCACAAAATTGCAAACCAAGACTGACCAAACAAATAGGTAAAGACAGGACCTATCGGTCGTTTACTGTATAAAACGATCGATGTTTTTGTTTTTACAATAAAAGTCCTTATATTTGGTCAGGCTATGAAATGATATAGAAACAATATAGAATTTACTGTCATTGATCGATTTATTAACATGAATGTAAATAATTGTAGTGAGTAACATTTACAAACTAGAATGTTGTGTTCCGCGGAACACATGTGTCGCCTGCATGGAAAAAGTTGAAATGTGGGCCTATTTTTAATCATATATAATAAAAATATTTTATTTAAGTTTATTTCAATACTAGACCACAGAACACATGTGTCATCTAAATTGCATTTAAAAGGGGAATAACTATAATAATGGTGAAACCCGAGTTATCATCTTCAAAAATTGGTTTGTGCACGCAGATGAGTTTTTCAAAGTATTAAGTGAATTGAACAAGTACTTTCCATTTTACAGGCAACACTAAGTTTCATGTGAAAGTTGCATTTGAATGGGACATAACTCATAAAATATTCAAACAGGAGTTATAATTTTTGTAGTTGTCGATGGCACTGTTCATGTTGATGATACAATCCATAATTCAATGTATAGGGCAAGTACTTTCAAATTATACACAACATTAAGTTTCATGTGAAATTTGCAACAGAAAAAAAAGTCAAACAGGAGTTATGATTCTTGTTGTAACCGATGTTGTTGTTCATGAAGATGATATATACTATGAGTGAAAAGGACAAGTACTTTAAAAGTTATAGGCAACATTAAGTTTCATGTTAAAGTTGTATATTAAAGGGACACAACTCATAAAATAGTCCAGCAGGAGTTATCATTCTTGTTCTTTATAATGACGCTTTCATGAAGATGATTTATGTCTAATATCAAGTGAATTTTCAAAGTTAAAGTCAACATTAAGTTTCATGTTAAAGTTGCATTTAGAAGGGGCATAACTCAAAGTATAATCAAACAGGAGTTATGATTCTTTTTGTTACCAATGTTGTTGATCATGCTGATAATGTATTCCAAGTATGAAGTGAATAGGACAAGTACTTTCAAAGTTATAGTCAACATTAAGTTTCATGTTAAAGTTGCATTTGAAAGGGGCATAACTCCAAAATATTGAAACTGGAGTTATCATTCTTGTCGTCACAGATGGCGTTGTTCATGCTGATGATATATTCCAAGTATGAAGTGAATAGGACAAGTACTTTCAAAGTTAAGGCAACATTAAGTTTCAGGTTAAAGTTGCATTTGAAAGGGGCATAACTAAAAAAATATTGAAACTGGAGTTATCATTCTTGTCGTCACAGATGGCATTGTTCATGCTGATGATATATTCCAAGTACGAATTGAATAGAACAAGAACAATCAAAGTTAAAGGCAACATTAAGTTTCCGGTTAAAGTTGCATTTGAAAGGGGCATAACTAAAAAATATTGAAACTGGAGTTATCATTCTTGTCATCACAGATGACATTGTTCATGCTGATGACATATTCCAAGTATGAAGTGAATAGGACAAGTACTTTCAAAGTAATAGGCAACATTAAGTTTCAGATTAAAGTTGCATTAGAAAGGGGCATAACACAAAAAATATTGAAACTGGAGTTATCATTCTTGTCGTCACAGATGGCATTGTTCATGCTGATGATATATTCCAAGTATGAAGTGAATAGGACAAGTACTTTCAAAGTTAAGGCAACATTAAGTTTCAGGTTAAAGTTGCATTTGAAAGGGGCATAACTAAAAAAATATTGAAACTGGAGTTATCATTCTTGTCGTCACAGATGGCATTGTTCATGCTGATGATATATTCCAAGTACGAATTGAATAGAACAAGAACAATCAAAGTTAAAGGCAACATTAAGTTTCCGGTTAAAGTTGCATTTGAAAGGGGCATAACTAAAAAAATATTGAAACTGGAGTTATCATTCTTGTCATCACAGATGACATTGTTCATGCTGATGACATATTCCAAGTATGAAATGAATAGGACAAGTACTTTCAAAGTAATAGGCAACATTAAGTTTCAGATTAAAGTTGCATTAGAAAGGGGCATAACTCAAAAAATATTGAAACTGGAGTTATCATTCTTATCGTCACAGATGGCATTGTTCATGCTGATGATATATTCCAAGTATGAAGTGAATAGGACAAGTACTTTCAAAGTTATAGGCAACATTAAGTTTCAGATTAAAGTTGCATTTGAAAGGGGCATAACTAAAAAAAATATTGAAACTAGAGTTATCATTCTTGTCGTCACAGATGGCATTGTTCATGCTGATGATATATTCCAAGTATGAAGTGAATAGGTCAAGTACTTTCAAAGTTATAGGCAACATTAAGTTTCAGATTAAAGATAGGGGACTACCGGACGACGGCACCGACGACGACGACGACGACGACGACGACGCCGCCGCCGGACAATAGCATCCCTATGTGTCTACCTGCTATCGCAGGCGACACAACAAAAATGCATAATATAGTTTGGAAGAAAATATTTTTATTACAAAGTTACTATTTAAATCATTGAAGTTGGCAACATCAATCCATTTTGTATTACTACTGGTATTAAGTTTCATTCTAAACTACTTTTACTGATGAAAATGCTAGAAATCTATTGAATCTTTTTTTAAGCAAGGTTGTATAAATTTAATTTTAAGAACATTCGGGCATTAATGCTGTTTAAAAAGCTATTGCACTTTATAAATGTATCGTTGTGTTTTTTTTAAATTATATAACCATATCCTTAAATTTACACTTAAGTTAAATAGTCAGACAAATTAGTGTCCAGTTCGTCTTTATAAATGAGCAAATAACGCTGTCTGTTAACAAATAGGGCGCGTCAAGGGAAAAGGTACCTTCGGACAGTTTAAGTGAATCTTCGAAATGACGTCATAAATTTGAGCAGACGACATAATTTATTTATTATTAAACATACCATTTTATTGTCAAAATGTGTAACAAAATCTCATTTTAGTTGAATAAAATTTATTTTAGGTTGTAAGATCTTTTTAAATTAAGTAAAAACTAAAATATCACTAAAATGACGGAAGGTACCATTTCACGTGACGTGCCCCAAATGTGGTAAGTTAGCAAAAATGAAATCCTACCTTGTAAATATTGTAACAGATTGCCGTTTTCCATGAACTCCATTACGATGGTAATTGTAATATTATTTATACAGCTTCCATAAAATTGTATAACATTTTCGTGATCCATCCACTGCATAAGTTCCACCTCAATGTTTGACTCTGCCTGGTCCTTTCCACCTGAAGAAAAAAGCGAATGCTTTTTAATTAAATAACATGCTATCTAAATTTTATGACAACGAAGAAACTGAATGCACCATATTACATTTGGCACGTCAATGGCAATGATATACATTGCATTTATCAAAAGGGTGAAATATGCATATCAGGAATAGCCACATTCAGAAAAAACAGCCTCCCCACACAGTCAAGAAGAAGAGTTAGAACTAATCAAGTGAGAACTAACTTATCAAGTTAGAACTAAGGTTTGAACAGAAAGAGAACTACGTGCAATAGAGGATATTTGTTTTTACCAGTATAAGATAAAAACTCTACTTCACCGAATGAAATATATATTACTATCTTTCAAATGAATGTTAAACTCAATATTTCGGTTAATGTTATAATTTACAGTGAAACTTGCCTTAGCAGCCACCTGCGAATAGCAACCACCTGTCTTAAACAGCCAGTTTGAATATGACCTTAACTGACATTTTGTTCTAATTGTTTACTCTCTTTAACAGCCGCCTGTCTTCAGCAGCCACTTTTTGTCACTCCTTGGGTGGCTGCTAAAGACAGGTTGTACTGTAGTGCACAATTAGCGTGATTTCTAAAGAAAAAAAATTCCTCCAAAACGTTTGTGTATGACATTACGTCAAGACGTCATACACCTTAACTTGAAACGCTTTTGGAAATTTAGTGTACTGGAACTTATGTGTAAAAACAGTAAAAATACATGTAATGATCTCGAGTTTTAAAACATTTGATTATCACTTTTTTAATTCACCGAGAAAATGCTTTAAATTATAAAATAATAAATTGAAGTGTTTTCTTGCTATTTAATTTATATGTTTAATTAGGTACCTCTCTCGTAAAGAATAGGCATCTTTATGGGTACTTATTGTTATCTTTGTTGTCGATCCCTTTTAATACTGCTATAGCAGAGACTTACTGTTATTTTTTTCATCAAGATGATATTATTTCAGGCTTTTACAACAACTCGAAAATGTTGACGATTTTTTAATATACTAGATTAAAACTTAAGTTTATTGAAGCAATCATTTCAGAAAAGCAAGCAAACTTTCTTGATCTGAATCTTTCTAATGCAGTTTGGAACTATAAAACATTATTTTAAAAGAGGTGAATTGAATTGAATTTAATGTTGTAAATTTTGCTTTTTAGATGGTCACGTGATGTTCCATGTGCAACATCTTAGAACACTTATACTCACATTTTGTTCGTATTTCTAGAGCTTGTTAAAGATTTAAATATACGTTAACTTGGCATGACAGACATAAGAACTTTTAAAACAGGAGTATTTGTTTTACAAATTCAGAAAGCTATTTTATAAGTGTTCTAATTGCCGATTCCCACAATGACTTCAAATACACAATTAAATTTTACTAGATGGGTGTTCAGCTGAACTCTTGTGTCACCCTCGTGTACTTTGTCAAAATAAAAAATCCAAGTACAAAAAGGGGCATCCGTCAAATGTGACATTGAACTAAAAATTTGGCATCGTTACCACCTTATTTTCATAAGCAATATAATTTGAAAGTTTCATCATTAAGGAATATTAAGAAATGGCAAAGCTATAGCCAACCTGAAGATCCCAATGTATCAAAAACACAAAAATTACTACCGCAACAAGGTTTTAGAGATTTGAAAAATAAATTAAAGCAAATAAAAGTCATCATTATTTCTCCAAGTTATTCGTAAAGCGACCTTAAAATTCAAACGGAAAAGCTACCAAACTGATATTCTACAGCGTTCTCCATTCCCTCGCAGTTGACAGCTTTGCTTATATCTTTGCTTGCACAACTGTGGCAGCGGTTAAGAGATTATAAATGTTTCGAGGAAAATAGTGAAAATAAATATTTTATTCCTGCCATCGTGTTCTGGCTGATTTGCTCCAAGAGCTCTAGTATCATAACGGTCATTGAATATCCACTTTTATTTCCACTTGAAAATTCCATTAGCTTCCTATGTTTTATATGTGTGTGAGCTTTTGCATGCAATATTGTCTAGCACATTGGGAGATGGACTTAGAAAACTTGTACTCATTTGTTCGTTTGTTCATTTGAGAATCTGCCGGAAAAAAGAGTGAGGTAATTGCATCCTTTGACCTGGTTTAAACCCCACAGAGGGATAATGTTTTGCCACAGACCATTCCAAGGCAGTAGCTCAGGTTCTCATTTGTGACAACGTAAAGACTCGATTTGTTTCTTTTATTCCAGCAATCGTGTTCTTGCTGATTTGACTCTAGTTGTTTTGGTGTCAGTAAGGTTATTGAGTATCCACCGTTTTTGCCTATGCATTTCAATGTCTTAAAATTAGCTTCTTTTATTTTAAACTTTGTTTGTTTTGGCAATCTTATATGCACACACAAAACGGCAATCTTATATGCACACACAAAACACTTTTTGTTATGACGTAACATTCTTGTCGGGACAGCCTTATTTCGTCGTGACTTTTTATGAAACTACGACCACATGTAAGTATCGAACTGTCTTGAAGTCTTGAGAATTACCTGTCTTGAAGGTCTTTAAGGCTACAACTGTGTCTTGACCACTTCTGTACCAGCCTCCTTTCCATACTTCTCCGAATTGACCTTTGAATATAAGCTTTTCAAATGTAAGGTCGCTTGTTATAATCTTTAATCCCCGATTAGGCTTTGACCTGGCTGACTTCACTGATAAATAACCTTTAACAAAGACAATGTGATTTTTATAGTGCGAAAAAAAATGTCGTGTTACTCGTGCTTTCTTTTTTCCAACAGTTTTGTACAGAAAAACACTTCATCAATATCCGTAATACGTCTCGTTTAATAGTATCCTACTTGTGTTTAGCTTTTTAGCTTGCTGTATACATGTACGAACTTAATGAGAAATTAACAAATATTTACCTAATCATCACAATAACCAGTTTATTACAAACAAAATCCGCAGTCAAAGGGGATTGTTAAATGTAATATCGATATGAAAAGAAAAAATTATCTAGTGCTCAGTCGTTTCTTGAATTAACTTCATTCAATGACTTCTTTAGAATAACTTTGGAATGACTTGAAATATAAACAGAAGCTGCAAATAAATACCATTGTCTGATTATAGTAAATATGATATTAAGCTACAGCCGTCATATTAAAGTCTGCTCTGACATTTACCTTTGGAGACAGTTTTAAGTATAAATGATATTGCCTCTACTAGAAAGAGAACAATTCCGACAATGCCATCAACGATTTGCCGTGCGATTCCGACAACGCTAGCAGCGATTACCCATGCTATTCCGATAACGCTATCGAATAAGTAATACAGGACAACCTTGGTACTCCATCGATTTCGCAATTCAGTAGCTGTGTTTCTAGCAATTTTCTTTAACAACTCGAACCCTTTTTGAATATTCAAGTCTTCATGGAAGCCTTCCGTGAACTGTAATCAATTAATTATTCAGTTATGTTAAACCAGGTTAAATTACTTTGTATTAATTATCGTAACTTCGCAACAAACTTAATTTTAATAACATAACATAACATATATTTTATTCGACATAAAATTGAAAACATACAAAAAGGTGAAATATGCATATCTGGGATCGCCACATTCAGAAAAAACAGTCTCCCCACACAGTCAAGAAGAAGAGAGAGGAAGAGAGCATGGTTAATAAAATGATCAGTTAAAAAAAAGACACCACTATCAATAAACAAAAATGAGAACCCGAGGGGTTACCGCCTTGGAACGGTCAGTGGCAAATCAAATTGCCAATGGGGGTTTAAACCAGGTTCTAGAGTGCACCAACCTCACACTTGCCCCAACAGGTTCTCATAACACAAAACAAGTACAAGTTGTCTTGGTGAAAAAACTCCAACCCACTTATCGGCTCAGAAATGTTGCATGCAAAAGCACACAAATATATAAAACATAAGAAGCTAATAGCATTGCAAAGCCAAAGGGCGGGTACTCAATGATCTTACCGAGACCAGGACCCGTGATTATAAAAAAAATTTCATGCTCGCCTCAATTTGAGCATGAACATTTGAAGGCTTCGTTTCTGTTCATTATATAAAATAAAACATTTTAAACTGAAAATATGACAAAATTGCTCTCAATAACAACTGTTGAATAGATAGTTATTTCTTATTTTATGAAGACTGTTAATGTTCTAGACATTTTAAGTTTGAGCAAAGAATTGAGTTGAGCAAGAAAAAAGTTTTATAATCACGGGGCCAGAGCTCCAGACCTGGAGTAAAATCAGCAAGAACACGATGACAGGGATAAAAGTCAGCATTTGGTCAAATTTGAGTAAAGCAAAGCATAACACTGGTTAATAGATTAATAGAAATGGTTCCAAACAATTAACAGAGAAGATTTAGAAAACAAAAATCATAAAACTTCGTTGTATTATGACTTTTTGATAATCAATTAAATAGAAGGTAAATAAACATCTAAATGTAAAGTAAGTAAATATTGTCTTCAATTACGAATATATTTTAAGGTTTATCTCCCTTGCATTATTAAATAATCGGGTTAAAGCGAATATTTCATGACTCAGTAGGAATGTATAAAAAATAAATAAAATAGTTTTCCATGACATATATACAATGGTATCGGGAACGCATGAATATATCGTTTTTTGCGTTCCCACAATATCGGGAAAATTTTAATACAGAAGTAAATATACACTAAGATTTACATAATTACGCTTTAAGTATATGCGGTAGGTCTAGATACGTTATATAGAGATTCTATTGACTGTAATGTTAAATAGGCAAGTGTTTTCCATGCTATAAAAGAAGTTGGTTTGTTTAATTTCACCGGACAAAACTTCGGACGGCCTTTTCGAAAAGCAAAATTAAAACACCGTCCAATTGGTCTGTGTAAAGATTTAATCCGCTGCTGATCGGAGAGTTTTTCGAAACTAAAATATTTCGCATATATAACTTAAGTGTATATTAGCGAACCGTACCATTGTATTAATGTAAGACTTTCGTAAATGAGAATTTCTACAAAATATAATATGTGTTCATTTGAACAAGTGCTATATAGAATTTACAATATTATTGATTGACAGACATGGATTAAATCGCGAGTTAACAACTGTTTATTTATAACCTTTCTTTGAATGCACAATATAAGTAACTTGCAAGGTTATTTAATGTCTTGATATTTGTACATGACATCAGCGCTTCAAACTTCTGTATTGTTGGCCATCTACAAAAATATGGTTTGAAATATTTCCTGCGTAAATCATAATATTTCGGACATACTAATAAAAAGTGATATTCTGTTTCTACAAAATTTTAATTAATAACCAATTTATTTATATTTAATTGAACACTATCTCGTATTTGTTTAAAAAATGGCATGATCACGAGAAACAAGTGAATAAAACATTGACAAATTTATTACCCGCTTGTTATGAAAATAGTTATGTCGTGTTATGTTGTTGCACATATGGGTCCTGGCGGTTAGAATTCGCCAATTCATTTATTACTGTCATAACTTATGTTCGATTATGTTTGTCAAATGAAGAGCATTTTCTTAAGAATTTTTTGGGAGAAATCGAAAGCGGCGGAAAAGATTAAAACTAACAGAACAGAACAGAACAATACTTTATTAACTCAAACCAATAAATACAGGTACATGAGTATACAATTCATAATAAATAACATATTCACACATGACATGGTTAACAAACAAAAAAGTAAAACAAAAGAGGTGATGTAGAAAAAAGGGGAAATGGAACGATAATTACTGACCACATAGGTTTATTGTAGTAAATATTCAACAAAATATGTTAATAGATTGCAATAAAAATTGTAGACATTAATACTGAAATAATAAAGTTTAGCCAGTATATAAATAGAACATAAAACATCTTCCTTCAATAAAAAAATGGTTTCTTATTATATAAAAGTTATATAATTAATTTTTAGTGAACTTTCATGTACCCATGTGAAATCAATCGGGTGTTTTTATTGCTAACTAAAAATGTCTTTCATTTTGAATATCTCCTATGGTATTTTTATTATGTTACTTAACTTGCTAAACTTATTTCTTTCAGTATAGTATAGGAATGTGCTGCTTTAATGTTTTAGTTTTCGATAGGTTAATTTTTAGTAACTCGTTTGGTTTTCTCAATGGTGTAAAGTGACGTCATACCGTCTGAGTCAAAACACGTGAAGTAAATTCTGGAGATTGTGTTTTATTATAGATGGATTTAACGTGATAAATTCCAGTGATTTAAAAACAATAAGATTTTCATTGAATTATGAGATAAAGACGCTAGATTATATTTTCTGTGAATGAACTGAAATCGCGTTTCTAGCAGCGTGTAAAAAGATCTGTATAAGTGGTATTTCTTATATTGTTCAGTAGTGTATACAATTTCAAAATGGAGTGTTGGTTCAGTGCCGTTTATGAGAGTTACATTGCAGATTGTCAATAGATAGGAAAAAAACAACAACATTAATAAACAAGGAAAAACAACAGCAACATAGATACAAAGCAAAGAATCGATGAATAGTTATAAATATTTGACAAAACACACAAATGGTGAGAATACAACTTTGAGTTATTTGAATAAGAAAATAAGATCACACAATATTTGCATATTTATGTACTGGTTCATATGGAAATAAATATGAATCAATTACAAATTTCTCTGAACAAAACAAGAGAGCGAGAAATACATATATAGCAGTTTTGTAAAACTATGGTCAGGAGTATCCTGATAAACTTGCATAGTTCCTTTAATGGTTTTGTTGACTTTAAATTGAGTAATTCGTTCAATTTCATATTGTTGAGTCGCACATAATAGTATTTCTTTATATATTTCTTTCATTCATCTATGAAAAAAGGGCATTGCATGAGGTAATGAAATTCATCTGTCACATCATTTATACTGCATATAAAACATTTCCTATCTTCTATAATATTTACATTTTGCCATCTGCCAGTTTCACAAGGAAAAAGTGGTTACAAGTTCTAAATCTCAGGAGACTGATATAATCTGGATTATTTAGTGTAAGAAAATATTCTTCAAGTTTGATATTTTCCTTGTAGATTGAGTAGGTTTTCCTTTCTGTTGATTCTTGAAGTGTATTATGCCAATTTTGTAAATTTTGATCTATAAGAATTTGTTTTATAATGTCTGATATTGACCTGTTTTGTAAATTTTCTTAATTATGCCATATATCTAATCTCCCTACTTCTGTTAAGATATGTTTAATACCGGTTATCCATTTTGAAGAGAAATTTGGCAGTTGAAGCATGAATTTATAGATTTGGAATGAAATTCTGTTCTCATTTCCAGTAATAATTCTATTCCAAAATTGTATCATTCAGCTTTCTATATTAAATGCTAAGTGGATATCTTCCAAACTCTGCATATAGACAATAAAGGTTTGTGGTTTTTGAAAATTTCTAAGTTTTCTTAAAATTCTGTATAGATTCTTTCGATAATTGTGCTATCTTCATACCCCCAAATCTCTGATGAGTATAATAAAATTGGTGTAATTGTTTGATCAAATAGTTATAAAATTAAGTCTTTTGACAGACTTTATTCTTTTGTAAAGGAAATACATAGCCTTTTTAGCTTGTTGAACCAGGTGAAATCTTGCAGTTAAGAAACTACCTGATTTTGAAAATTGTGTACCTAGATATTTATATGATTTTACAATTTCAATTGGGTTATTGTTAATTTTAAATGAAAAGTTTCTGTCATTTATTGTGCCAAAAACAATTGCTTTGGTTTTACTAATGTTAATATTTAGATGCCATATACTGCAATATTATACAAAATCATCTAGGCATGACTGCAGTTTCTGGGGGTCATCGAAAACCAATATAGTGTCATCAGCATATAGTAACACGATTATTTAAAAAATATCTATTTCAGGATCTATGTAATTGAACTGAATACTAGAATTGCCCTTAGATTCTAAATAATTTTCAAGGTCGTTAAGGAAGAGTGAAAAAAGCACCGGGGACATGCTTTCTCCTTTTCTCACCCCGCAATTGCTTAAGAAAAAATTAGAAGTTTTGCCATTTTGGGAGATGAGATGCATGATTTGATGTTTGCATACATATGTTTTATGACTCTAAAGGAAATTTCCGTTTATATTTAATTCTAATATTTTGGTCCAAAGACCTACCCTCCATACCGAATCGAACGCTTGGCTAAAATCAATAAAAATACAGATAAGTTTTTTTGTAATATTTAAGTATTTCAATTAGCGAATTTAATGTAAAAATATGATCACTTGTTGATTAGTTTTTCTTGAATCCTGATTGGTTCTCAGATAGGATTTGATAAATGTCCAAAACATTATTTAGTCTTTCATTAAGAACTGATGTAAATAGTTTACTTTCACACCTAAGTAATGTAATTGTTCTATAGTTTTGAGGTTCAGTTTGGCTTCCTTTGTTTTTATAAAAAGGTATGATAATTCCTTCAGACCAGGATGTTGGTATTATTCAAGTTTCTAGTATAAGATTTAAAAGTGTTTCATATAATAACATTTATTTTTTTGATATTTAATATACTCATTTATGACATTGTCAATTACTTTGTTGTTTTTTTTTAAAAAAAAGTAATATATGCATATCAGGAATCGCCACACTCAAAATACACAGCCTCCCCACGCAGCGAAAAAGAAGAGAGGAAGAGAGAGAGCGCATGTTTTATATACGTATGTCAATTAAAATAGGACGCCACAAACAATTAACGAAGAAGAGAACCTTTGGGGATACCGCATTGGAACGGTCAGTGGCAAAACAAATTGCCACTGGGGGTTTAAACCAGGTTCTAGGGTGCACCAACCTCACACTTGCCCCAACAGGTTCTCGTATCACAAAACAAGTACAAATTGTCTTGGTGAAATAACTCCAACCCACCTATCAGCTCAACAATGTTGCATGCAAAACTTAGTTATACACTTTTCTATTTCTTGCTTGGTTATTTTGGCTATAACAGAACAAACACAAGGTCTTGTTTTCACTTTATTAAAAGAAGGGCCTCGGCTATCCAAGAACTCAACAATGTTAGACAATAATACAAAAGTCCTTGGATGTTTTGGTTTTTGACATTTTAACAAATACAAGCATTTACTTTACTTGTAGGACAATTATATAAGTGCACAATTGTTCAAAGTCTAGCAGATGAACTATTTAAATAAAATCTATAATTTGTATTGTGTAAGCCGACAATGAAAAAAAAGTGTGAAAAGTTACTCACCAGCCTTGCGTAGATGAAAATTGCAAGTCCTAGAATAAAAGCATACAGAAGCATGGCACTGTCTGATATGTAGTAAGCTCTACCTGGAAAAACTAATGACAAGTTTTTATTAAATTAATTAGTAATACATAAATACAGATGCTAGCATATAGAAAGCGGACACATAAAAAAAAATCAAAAATACGCATCGCGGCCTGGCAATAGCGCAATACAAATATGTTTTATACCTCTAAATGGTCATATGGTAAATACATTTTCAAGCATTAACTCAATTTTGTATGTTTCACTTTTTTGTTTTGTTTAAATTTCTTTTAATTAAGAAGTTCATATGCTAATACTGTCATATTATCTTAATGTTTTCGCATTGATCTCCCCTGTTTGGCTCAGTCGGAAAGCCATCAAGTTTACTCGTAATTTCTTGTCTATTTATTCTACTGTTTTATTTTCTATTCTGATTGAGAATTTAAGTCTAAAGTGTTAAAGACGTATTATTATATTATAACAATTTTATTGTATTTGTCTAAAGGGCCGCGTCACGCAAAAAAGTACATTGGACAGTTTACGTACATTTTTGAAATGACGTCATAAAGTTTAGCAGTGCGATTCCGACAACGCTAGCAGCGATTACCCATGCTATTCTGATAACGCTATCGAATAAGTAATCCAGGACAACCTTGGTACTCCATCGATTTCGCAATTCAGTACCTGTGTTTCTAGCAATTTTCTTTAACAACTCGAACCCTTTTTGAATATTCAAGTCTTCATGGAAGCCATCCGTGAACTGTAATCAATTAATTATTCAGTTATGTTAAACCAGGTTAAATTACTTTGTATTAATTATCGTAACTTCGCAACAAACTAAATTTTAATGACATAACATAACATATATTTTATTAAACATAAAATTGAAAACATACAAGTGAGAGTCAACATTTGGTCAAATTTGAGTAAAGCAAAGCATAACACTGGTTAATAGATTAATAGAAATGGTTCCAAACAATTAACAGAGAAGATTTAGAAAACAAAAATCATAAAACTTCGTTGTATTATGACTTTTTGATAATCAATTAAATAGAAGGTATATAAACATCTAAATGTAAAGTAAGTAAATATTGTCTTCAATTACGAATAGATTTTATGGTTTATCTCCCTTGCATTATTAAATAATCGGGTTAAAGAGAATATTTCATGACTCAGTAGGAATGTATCAAACATTAATAAAATAGTTTTCCATGGCATATATACAATGGTATCGGAAACGCATGAATATATCGTTTTTGTGTTCCCACAATATCGGGATAATTTTTAATAAAGAATTAAATATACACTAAGATTAACATAATTACGCTTTAAGTACATACGGTAGGTCTAGATACATTATATAGAGATTCTCTTGACTATAATGTTAAACAGGCAAGTTTTTTCCCATGTTATAAAATAAGTTACGTTTGTTTAATTTCACCGGACAAAACTTCGGACGGCCTTTTCGAAAAGCGAAATAAAAACACCGTCCAATTGGTCTGTGTAAAGATTTAATCCGCTGCTGATCGGAGAGTTTTTCGAAACTAACATATTTCGTATATATAACGTAAGTGCAATGTAAGTGTATATTAGCGAACCGTACCATTGTATTAATGTAAGACTTTCGTAAATGAGAATTTCTACAAAATATAATATGTATTCATTTGAACAAGTGCTATATAGAAATTACAATATTATTGATAGACAGACATGGATTAAATCGCGAGTTAACAACTGATTATTTATAACCTTTCTTTGAATGCACAATATAAGTAACTTGCAAGGTTATTTAATGTCTTGATATTTGTATTTGACATCATCGCTTCAAACTTCTGTATTGTTGGCCATCTACAAAAATATGGTTTGAAATATTTCCTGCGTAAATCATAATATTTCGGACATACTAATAAAAAGTGATATTCTGTTTCTACAAAATTTTAATTAATAACCAATTTATTTATATTCAATTGAACACTATCTAGTATTTGTTTAAAAAATGGCATGATCACGAGAAACAAGTGAATAAAACATTGACAAATTTATTACCCGCTTGTTATGAAAATAGTTATGTCGTGTTATGTTGTTGCATATATGGGTCCTGGCGGTTAGAATCCGCCAATTCATTTATTACTGTCATAACTTATGTTCGATTATGTTTGTCAAATGAAGAGCATTTTCTTAAGAATTTTTTGGGAGAAATCGAAAGCGGCGGAAAAGATTAAAACTAACAGAACAGAACAGAACAATACTTTATTAACTCAAACCAATAAATACAGGTACATGAGTATACAATTCATAATAAATAACATATTCACACATGACATGGTTAACAAACAAAAAAGTACAACAAAAGAGGTGATGTAGAAAAAAAGGGGAAATGGAACGATAATTACTGACCACATAGGTTTATTGTAGTAAATATTCAACAAAATATGTTAATAGACTGCAATAAAAATTGTAGACATTAATACTGAAATAATAAAGTTTAGCCAGTATATAAATAGAACATAAAACATCTTCCTTCAATAACAAAAATGGTTTCTTATTATATAAAAGTTATATAATTAATTTTTAGTGAACTTTCATGTACTCCATGTGAAATCAATCGGGTGTTTTTATTGCTAACTAAAAATGTCTTTCATTTTGAATATCTCCTATGGTATTTTTATTATGTTACTTAACTTGCTAAACTTATTTCTTTCAGTATAGTATAGGAATGTGCTGCTTTAATGGTTTAGTTTTCGATAGGTTAATTTTTAGTAACTGGTTTGGTTTTCCCAATGGTGTAAAGTGACGTCATACCGTCTGAGTCAAAACACGTGAAGTAAATTCTGGAGATTGTGTTTTATTATAGATGGATTTAACGTGATAAATTCCAGTGATTTAAAAACAATAAGATTTTCATTGAATTATGAGATAAAGACGCTGGATTATATTTTCTGTGAATGTACTGAAATCGCGTTTCTAGCAGCATGTAAATAGATCTGTATAAGTGGTATTTCTTATATTGTTTAGTAGTGTATACATTTTCAAAATGGAGTGTTGGTTCAGTGCCGTTTATGAGAGTTACATTGCAGATTGTCAATAAATAGGAAAAAACATAAACATTAATAAACAAGGAAAAACAACAGCAACATAGATACACAGCAAAGAATCAATGAATAGTTATAAATAATTGACAAAACACACAAATGGTGAGAATACAACTTTGAGATATTTGAATAAGAAAATAAGATCACACAATATGAGCATATTTATGTAAAGGTTCATATGGAAATAAATAAGAATCAATTACAAATTTCTCTGAACAAAAACAAGAGAGCGAGAAATACATATATAGCAGTTTTGTTTAACTATGGCCAAGAGTATCCTGATAAACTTGCATAGTTCCTTTAATTGTTTGTTGACTTTAAATTTAGTAATTTGTTCAATTTCATATTGTTGGGTCGCACATAATAGTATTTCTTTATATATTTCTTTCATTCATCTATGAAAAAAGGGCATTGCATGAGGTAATGAAATTCATCTGCCACATCATTTATATTGCATATAAAACATTTCCTATCTTCTATAATATTTACATTTTGCCATCTGCCAGTTTCACAAGGAAAAAATGGTTACAAGGTCTAAATCTTAGGAGACTGATATAACTTGCTTATTTAGTGTAAAAAAATATTCTTCAAGTTTGATATTTTCCTTGTAGATTGAGTAGTTTTTACCTTTTGTTGATTCTTGAAGTGTATTATGCCAATTTTGTAAATTTTGATCTATAAGAATTTGTTTTATAATGTCTGATATTGACCTGTTTTGTAAATTTTCTTGATTATGCCATATATCTAATCTCCCTACTTCTGTTAAGATATGTTTATTTCCGGTTATCCAATTTGAAGAGACATTTGGCAGTAAAAAGCATGAATTTATAGATTTGGAATGAAATTCTGTTCCATTTCAAGTAATAATTCTATTCCAAAATTGTATCATTCAGCTTTCTATATTAATGCTAAGTGGATATCTTCCAAACTCTGCATATAGACAATTATAAAGGTTTGTTGATTTTTGAAAATTTCTAAGTTTTCTTTAAAATTCTGTATGGATTCTTTCGATAATTGTGCTATCTTCATACCCCCAAATCTCTGATGAGTATAATAAAATTGGTGTAATTGTATGATCAAATAGTATTAAAATTAAGTCTTTGGACAGACTTTATTCTTTTGTAAAAAGGTGAAATATGCATATCAGGAAACGCCACATTAAAAAAAAAACAGCCTCCCCACACAGTCAAGAAGAAGAGAGGGAGAGAGCATGGTTAATAAAATGATCAATTTCAAAAGAGACACCACTAAAAATTAACAAAAATGAGAACCCGAGGGGTTACCGCCTTGGAACGGTCAGTGGCAAATCAAATTGCCACTGGGGGTTTAAAGCAGGTTCTAGGGTGCACCAACCTCCCACTTGCCCCAACAGGTTCTCATATCACAAAACAAATACAAGTTGTCTTGGTGAAACAACTCCATCCCACTTATTGGCTCAACAATGTTGCATGCAAAAGCACACAAACATATAAAACATAAGAATCTAATAGCATTGCAAAGCCAAAGGGCGGGTACTCAATGATCTTACCGAGACCAGAGCTCCTGGAGTAAAATCAGCAAGAACACGATGACAGGGATAAAAGAAACAAATCGAGCTTCTAGGTTCTTTTAAGAAAAGATTTCCCCATAAACCTTCATAAACTCTTAAACCCCTGCCACCGTCGTGCATCCAAAGAGGTATTACTAAGCATTATGATCAACTGTAGAAGGGTTAATCACCAGGCATGCAGAGCGCTGTAAAATATCATGTTGGTAACCTTTCTTTTTAAATTTACAGATGGTTTTTACGAATAACCGGGAGAAATTAACATTGCCCTTTATCTTCTTAAGTTTATAAATTAAATCTCCATAAAAAACTGGCTGTGAAATACCTTCTTGCAATAGTGATTTTAAACTGCACCTGTATTTATGAATTAGATCTGGGTATCGACGATAAAACTTGCAAAATGTTTTCCTTAATTTGTGATACCGATAACCTTGTTTTAAAAGTTTTTCTGTAGTGCAAAGATTACGTTCATTGAAATCATTATTATTAATTAACTAAAACAATATTGACACAATATGTATAATTCAGCCCACCTTATATGGGTTGCACTCATTTCATATGAAATCTCAACTGGGCCAATACGAGATAATCTGGGCCAATACGGGTTTTACTGAGCCAATATGGGATCGCATGATTCTGATTGGATAATGAACTGGTCCAATATGGATTGAATCACTTTCTTTTAAAAACAAAAATGCCGCCATTTTGGAATTTCCAAGTCGAATTTTTATGGATAACAATGATAATAGATAGTGTGACTTTGGACACTAGGTGCATTTAAGCAAAGCGGCAGAGGATAAGTCTATGTTGCCGCTTTTGGTGGTTTCTTTCTGTGTAATGAATTTCTTTGAGTTTATCTAACTCGTTATTACAACAACAACGCGGATGTCTGCAGCAAGAAGTCTGGAAACTAAAAAAGACAGTGAATTTTAGTGGATAATTCTGCATTTGAGCAAGTTTATTGAGCGTAGCATTGCAAAAAGGATCAAAACTTAGTTTGAATAGCTTACAGACATGTTAAATTCAGTATTTACATGTGGAAATCGTGGATGGAATGTGCCAGAAAGTAAACTTATTTTGGATATATCTGGAGAAAAACTTAATTCAGACTGGATAAACAAGAGACTTGGCTGCCACAGTGTGTAGTAATGTTCAGGCTGTTTTTGTATTCAAAACAAAACAACCTTCATATCTGCATCTCCTTGGTAGCTTATACCAGGCAGGTCACTAGCGTAGTTCGAAGATTGAACAATTAAATCAGAGCTGACACTTCATCTCATCAGACCGGTAAATTAGTAATTTTAAAGTCTAGAACTATGGATATTTTGTTAATTAATAAAATTGTCATTAATCAAGTGAATTCATATTAGCGTTGTTATACGGCCTCGGGCCAATATGACTACCCTTGGCCCAATAACAACGCCAATATTAATTCACTTGATTAATAACATTATAATATCGTTGCAAGCTCTTGAAAAGCGAACAAGCTGTGAAATATAAACCCCGTAAGATGTTGCACGGGGAACATCGCCGTCTAAAAACGGAAAATTTACTATATTAAAATTAAAGTCATCTCTTTTATCATATATTTTAGTAAGGACATAACCATTTTCAATTGACAGATTTAGATCGAGAAAGTTTGCTTGCTTTTCTGAAATGTTCGCTTTATTAAGTTGTAGTTCTTTAGGGTAGATCTTATTAACCAGTAATGGAAAATGGTTATTATCTATATTTAATAAATCATCACGGTACCTCGAGGTGTTGTTAAAAGCTGTAATAATATCATCTTGATGTTAAGTAGACAGAGATAACATAGTCTCTTTCATAACAGTATAAAAACAGATCAGCAACAAGGGGTGCACAATTAGTACCCATTGGGATGCCTATTACTTGTTTATAAATAGAGGTACCGAATCTAACATAAATATTATCCAGTTAGAAAGTTAACGACTCTATTAGGTCTTGACAAGTCCATAAAGTATAATTATCATAAGAACCATCTGTAAAAAATGCCCTTTGTTCATTACAAGCGATGAAGGTTTTATTTTCTCTAGCAAACGTTTTTTCAATGAGACTGGTTAGTTTGTCTCTTATTAAATTATGAGGGAGCGAGGTATATAAAGTTGAGAAATCATAAGTAGACAAACAGAACGCCTGAAAATTTGATTGAAGCTTTTTCAAAACGTCATTTGAATTTTTAATCGACCAAAATAAATTTTTGCCAGAAGTTTCAAAAACCTTATCGCAATACCTAATTACATGTTCTTTAATAGCTGTAAGACAAGAAGTTAAGAGCACGGATAATTTAGTAGTAGTGCAAGAACTAGAGTTAGCAATAAATCTTGCTTTGTACGGTGTTTTATGCATTTTAGGCAACCAATACATAGTAGGTACTTTGTCTTGTTTCGGCTCAATACTCATTCTAAATTTTGTAATTTGTAGAGTGTGTGCAGTAACAATATCACTCTCTGATGAAGAAGTCAGTACATAAGCATTAGTGCTGTTCAGTTCTTCAGTTTGAATATTAATATAGTGTACCCGTCACACTATAATTACATTATTAGAAGACTTATCAGCAGGTGTTAAAACAAATTTGTTATGAAAGTCTTGAATTCCTTATTTTCAAATGACGAAAGTTAAAACGAGGTCGAGGTGGTAATAAAACAATGTTTCTTTCATAAAATGATATAGGAGTGTGATTTTCCAGTTAGAAAGTGCATTAGGCTCAGCATGTTCTCTTTTGCACCATTTATTGCAAAATAAGTTTAAAGACTCAGCAATTTCTGCACGACATGCATTAAAATCAATTTTCGATGGAATTCTATATTTGAGACCTTTAGAAATTAAATTACGAATTCTAGAGTCTTTGATTACATTAAGATCACCGGTAACAATATGACCGACAGGCTTATAGCAATATTTAGAAGTTAAACACTCTCAAGATTTTGGTGTATTATCAATGATCTGTAAATCAGAGGTAATTTTATTGTAATTAAAAATTGTATTTCTAATTGGTTTGTTGTATTTATAACAAACCATAGGCGATTCAGTATTCTTAAAATAATTAGGAACATCCAATTGAACTGTTTTATCTTTAAATATACTAGGAATGACAATAAATCTATTCCTTTATTAAAAAAAAGAAATTTTAAGAAAAATGTCTCTTATGGTCAGATTCCAAGTCAACGTGTGGCCTGAGAACATGCCGAGTATAACACTGAATCAGACTAGCAACCTCGTAAAAAGGATGGGTTCTTATGACGATGTCGTCGGCTTCCTCATCCAGTTTCTGCAGACTTGATAAAGAAAGAGAAGCCAACCTAGATAGCATAGCGTGTCTGCCAGATTGTTTTAAAATAATATGTAGGTAATTAAAAAAACAACGAATACCTGATTTTCTTTTTATGTTTCCATTAGTTCTGCTTCCGTGCGACCTCGATTTTCTTTTGCCTAATTCAAGCAATTTAAAGTCGTCATAATCAGGATTTTTAGAAATGTTGCCTTCCTGATAAATATTATCATTTAAACCAAGTGGGTATGCAGATTGTAATTTTTTAAAGCAAATACATAGCCTTCTTAGCTTGTTGACCAGGTGAATTCTTGCAGTTAAGAACATACCTGATTTTGAAAATTGTGTACCTAGATATTTATATGATTTAACAATTTCAATAGGGTTATTGTTAATTTTAAATGAAAAGTTTCTGTCATTTCTTGTGCCAAAAACAATTGCTTTGGTTTTACTAATGTTAATATTTAGATGCCATATACTGCAATATAATACAAAATCATCTAGGCATGACTGCAGTTTCTGGGGGTCATCGAAAACCAATATAGTGTCATCAGCATTTAGTAACACGATTATTTTAAAAAAATATCTATTTCAGGATCTATGTAATTGAACTGAATACTAGAGTTGCCCTTAGTTTCTAAATAATTTTCAAGGTCGTTAAGGAAGAGTGAAAAAAGCACCGGGGACATGCTTTCTCCTTTTCTCACCCCACAATTGCTTAAGAAAAAATTAGAAGTTTTGCCATTTTGGGAGATGAAATGCATGATTTGATGTTTGCATAAATATGTTTTATGACTCTAAAGGAAATTTCCGTTTATATTTAATACTAATATTTTGGTCCAAAGACCTACCCTCCATACCGAATCGAACGCTTGGCTAAAATCAATAAAAATGCAGATAAGTTTTTTTGTAATATTTAAGTATTTCAATTAGCGAATTTAATGTAAAAATATGATCACTTGTTGAGTAGTTTTTCCTGAATCCTGCTTGGTTTTCAGATAGGATTTGATTAATGTCCAAAACATTATTTAGTCTTTCATTAAGAACTGATGTAAATAGTTTACTTACACAGCTCAGTTATGTAATTCGTCTATAGTTTTGAGGTTCAGTTTGGCTTCCTTTGTTTTTATAAACAGGTATGATAATTCCTTCAGACCAGGATGTTGGTATTATTCAAGTTTCTAGTATAAGATTTAAAAGTGTTTCATATATCTTTAACATTTTATTTTTTGATATTTTAATATACTCATTTATGACATTGTCAATTCCTTTGTTTTTTTTTAAATTATTTATACACTTTTCCATTTCTTGCTTGGTTATTTTGGTTATAACAGAACAAACACAAGGTCTTGTTTTCACTTTATTAAAAGAAGGGCCTCGGCTATCCAAGAACTCAACAACGTTAGACAATAATACAAAAGTCCTCGGATATTTTGGTTTTTCACATTTTAACAAATACAAGCATTTACTTTACTTGAAGGACAATTATATTAGTGCACAAGTGTTCAGTCTAGCAGATGAACTTTTTAAATAAAATCTATAATTTGTATTGTGTAAGCTGACAATGAAATAAAAGTGTGAAAAGTTACTCACCAGCCTTGCGTAGATGAAAATTGCAAGTCCTAGAATAAAAGCATACAGAAGCATGGCACTGTCTGATATGTGGTAAGCTCTACCTGAAAAAAAAACAACTAATGACAAGTTTTTATTAAATTAATTAGTAATACATAAATACAGATGCTAACATATAGAAAGCGGACACATGAAATCAAAAATACGCATCGCGGCCTGGCAATAGCGCAATACAAATATGTTTTATACCTCTAAATGGTCATATGGTAAATACATTTTCAAGCATTAACTCAATTTCGTATGTTTTACTTTTTTGTTTCAATTATTTTTAATTAAGAAGTCCATATGCTAATACTGTCATATTTTCTTAATGTTTTCGCATTGATCTCCCCTTTTTGGCTCAGTCGGAAAGCCATCAAGTTTACTCGTAATTTCTTGTCTATTTATTCTACTGTTTTTTTTTACTATTCTGATTGAGATTTTAAGTCTAAAGTGTTAAAGACGTGAGATTTTAAGTCTAAAGTGTTAAAGACGTATCATTGTATTATAACAATTTTATTTTATTTGTCTAAAGGGCCGCGTCACGGAATAAAAGTACATTGGACAGTTTACGTACATTTTTGAAATGACGTCATAAAGTTTAGCAGACGCCATTATTTATTCAGCATTTTGTGGTAAAAATGACAATATTTGTCAGAATGTGTAACAAAATTTCAAATTAGTTATGAGAATATGATATATAATTATTTGTTCTTTCCAAATATAGCAACAACAAAAACAAAAATGTCCATGGCATGACCGAAGGCACGTTTCCCGTGGCGTGCCCCGAATTGTGATTCACACACCTTCAACTATCGGGAAAAGTCCCACAGTTTGTTTTCCATCGGAACATTTAAAAAGTGTGCTACTATATTTCATAGTTGTAGGACTAATATTACATTTCCATACGCCATACCTTAAATCAGATTCGATCTGAAAGTGCCATAGTCTGTGAAATCAGTTTTGCAGCTATTAAGTAAACATTCTGCAACTTGTTTGTTTTCATATATTAAAAACATATCTGTGTATGAATATTTTCTGCATATTAAAAATTCTGTTGCACTGTTACTGGTAATCCATGAAAGTTCTCAGTGGTAAACAGTAAAACCGTATAACAAACACAAATGGAACCGTTAACCGTATAAACAATATTAAGTTAGTCACATATTTTTAACTTGAGTTATGCTGATTTTGTATAACAACTACACGAACAAAATATTTTGTAGATCTTAATTATACAATGCTGTTTGGCAAGGTAATTGGCTGAAGGTTTTATTGATTGGCTAAAGATTAACATTGTGCCAGTTTCCTGTTTATTTGTCTTAGAAATATTACTTCTAAAACTTCTAATTTATAATTTATAGCATCAAAATAATATGTAATACTGCTGTCACGACAAATAAAATTAAAAAAAATTGTTTGTTTCGATAAAGGTTACCATAGGAAATTGATCTCTACTTACATAAAAAAATGTTTCACATACCTTCAACATGTTCAACGAACACGAACGGAGAAAGTTTTAGAGTTTCGGTTCCATCGCAGCATTTAAACAGTTTTCCATTATACTTTGTCGTTACATGATCGATTTTCCATTGCGTTTCGCCGTGCTTTTTGTCAAATTTAATTTTGAAATTGCCATAGTCTGTGAAGTATGTTTTGCAACTATTTAGTAAACATACTGCAACCTGATGTGTTTCATATATCAAAGACATTTTCCCCGTGTATGGACTGCTTCTGCATATTAAAGTATCAGCCGCTCCGTTTTTGATAATCCACTGTCCGTCATGAAAGTTGTCAGTGGTAAAAGTTAGCGACTCTAGAGCTAAACAATAGAACAAATATGAATGGAAACGTTCACATTGTAAACAAGATTAAGTTAGTCACATAATTTTAACTTGTATTTTGCTGATTTTTCTAACAACTATGATGATGTAACAATAAATTTTTTAGACCACAGCTACCGTCCACTGGCCAATCAGTGGCCACTATTACCGTTGTCTAAATCCCGTAGACAACTCTTTGGCGTTGTCTACTGTCTACGAAGGTTCGTGAAGAACGTGCATCTCGTGTACTATCTCATATGAACAAGTGGACGGTCGATATCTTAGTGTCATACTGTGCTATCGATACATGTTTGTGATAATTGTAATTGCTATGTCATAAACAACAAAGAAAAATATCAACATCTCTAAAACGGCAAAACGTAGTTCCATTAAACTTTGAACAGTAAAGAAAAATAGTTAGACCTAAAAAAATCTTACAATTCTATTTGCAATAAATCATTAAAACAGAGCAACACAAAACAACAATTCAAATGCGCACATGCGTCAAATTATTCTGACAACAATATCTAAGGGCCTTGAAAAGAACTCTCAATTATGAAGAGAGACATCAGCATTTTTATTTTTGTCATCCATTTTCGCGACCTGGAAATGTCATAAACACATTAACAAATAACCCGTATTCTATACATTTGTTAGAAAAGAGGCTCTTAGGTATTATTGTGAGTAGCTCATTACTCATGAAGGCACTTAAATTGATATTAAGTTTTGCTTCATTTTGTGTTGTTGTTTGCATATGCAGTTTTAGGGATTTTTTGGTCCAACTATTTTTCTTGTTTTAACTTCTCTTAACGTATGTAAAATAAACATTCACAAATAACAATGATTTGTGCTAAGTTTTATTGAACTGAATTTTGCCGTTAGAGAGATTTTGATGATATTATTTTTATCAATAATGGTGCAATGATAACTGCCACAGAACCTTGAGCATACAAACTAAATAAACGTACACCGTGTATTTGGTTTCATTTTTAAAACATGGTAACAAGATTGCAATATTTATATTTACAAGTTTTAACAATGCAATTTTATAGAAAATTATACAAAAAATTTTCTTTGTCTTTCACTATTTCATGAGAAGTTAACGGTCAATATTTAGCAGTTTACGTCTTCAAAATTTAATACACTTACAGATATTATCAATACTGTTCTTGTTGTTGTTGTTGTTGTTGATGATGATGATGATGATGATGATGATGATGATGATGATGATGAACTAATTCTTTAAAACACACAAACATTTATTCTTTAATGAATGAGAAAAATATAAAACTTACTTTAAAACTACTTAAGTGTTGTTGTTGTTGATTAAATTTCTGACTAAAATCGCGTCTATTTTTTCATAGACCACTCCACTCATTGTCTATCCTTTACATAGATAATAATTATACCGTGCTGTTTTGCGAGGTCACGGTCGGAACGTTTTGTTGAATGTTGAAGTTTAAAGAGTAACATTATGGCAATTACTTCCTTTTTATCTGTCTTAAAATGTTACTTTTGGTAATTCTAATTATAGCATCAAAATTATAATTATGTTAAACTTCTGTCTCGCCAAATTAACTTTTGATAAATGTATTTTCTATGATTTTCAAAGTAATTATACCACAGGAAATTAATCTCAACTTACAAATAAATAATGTTTCACATACCTTCAACAACCGGGGAAAGTCTCAAAGTTTCTGTTCCATCGGAGCATTTAAACAGTTTGCCGTCATACTTCGTCGTTACAGGATTGATCTTCCATTGTATTTCGCCATTCTTTATATCAAATCGGATGTTAAAAGTGCCATTGTCAGTGAAGTGTGTTTTGCAACTATTTTGTGAACATTCTGCTACCCTTTGTTTTTCATATATCAAAGACATCTTCCCTGTGTATGGTTTGTTTCTGCATATCAAAGTATCTGTTGCGCCGTGTTTGATAATCCACTTGCCGCCATGAAAGTTCTCAGTAGTAAAAGTTAGCGCCTCTAGAAGAAAACAGTAGAACAAACATGAATGGAACCGTTTACCGCATAAAGATAAAGATAGTCACATAGTTTAAACTTGTGATCTGCTGATTTTTTACAAACAACTACTGTAAGAGCAAGAACATCTCTTAGATGCTGAATTAAACTTTTCCACTAGAATTCCTAAAGTGTTCGAATGTCGAAATGCATAATAATAAGCACCCTCAAAAATCAGTTAGACTGCTTGAATGAAGAAGTCAAAAAGGAAACTCTTAAAGCCATTGAACACAGCACAACAAATATGAACATATTGCAGGCTTGCTTTGATTGAGCCTGTTCATGAGCAGTTATGGAAATGCAAATTATTTCCCATGCCGCCTAGCCTAGAGAGCACAACTCAATATGTTCACCAGTTAACAGTACAAGTTTGAGCCATCCCAAGCGATGGTATGCAAATGGCGCTGGACAGGAAAACTTCAATGCAGTATTTCCAGATAAACAACATTCCATGATCAGCGACGTATGGTTCCCAGGTCAAACAATGGTTTCGCACTCAACGAAAAATCAATGGGCGAAACTGAATAGAATATAATTTTGACAGGGGATCTGAGAAAAATAAATCCTACATATCACAGAGAATGAAGTTTACGGATTGCTTTGCTATTCGTTTTGTTGTCCCTTTTTAAACTGAGTAAAAACGAAAAGATTTGGTCTTTTATGAAGAATTTAGAAACAACACAAGACGAGTACGTCATTGTTAATTATCTAGGTACCGATGCCTGAAATTATCGAATGTTAGGACATATTACAAGGTATTGATATGAAATTTCAATGTTTACGCACATAGCTTTTTCGGCACATAAATTGGTTCAGAGGACTGCAAATTAATGTTGGAAACAATATTTTGAAACTAACTTTCTAAATTAATTTTCTCGAAAGACTTTTGCATTGCATGTAACCAACCCATTTGTCATGTTTTGCTTATCTTAACTGATCTTTTTTCCCTATGTTTCAGTAACAATTCGGTATTATGCAACTCTTATTTCTGTAGCTTATAAACCAGTTTAACGTTAGCATTTACATAAAATGTGAAATATGCATATCAGGAATCGCCAGACTCTCAAAACATAGCCTCGCCAGGCAGCGAAAAAGAAGAGAGGAAAAGAGAACATGTTTGTTATAAGTATGTCAAATTTAAATAAGACGCCACAAATAATCAAATTAAACAAAAAGAGAACCCTTGGTGTTCCGCCTTGAAACGGTCAGTGGCAAAACAAATTGCCACTGTGGGGTTTAAACAAAGTACTAGGATGCAACAACCTCACACTTTCCCAAACAAGTTCTCATATCACAAAACAAGTACAAGTTGTCTTGGTGAAATAACTCCAACTCACCCATCAGCTCAACAATGTTACATGCAAAAGCACACAGACATATAAAACATAAGAAGCTTATAGCATGAAAAGCCAAAGAGACGGGTACTCAATGATCTAACCGAGACCTGAGTACCTTGAGTCAAATCAGCAAGAACACGATGACAGGAATAAAAGAAATAAATCTAGCTTCGTAGTTCTTTAAAATAAAGATTCCATATAAACCTTCATAAACTCTTAAACCCCTGCCACCATCGCAAACCAAAGAGGTAAGCATACTACTTAACTGGTTTTATTCGCGTTAGTTTTATTTTCGCTAATATTCGCGATTCGCTTAGCTCGCGAACTCATAAATACCGTGAATATATGATAATTTTTCACAACTGATCCGAAAATAAGTGTATGCAAAAATAGGCGACTTTAAATAGAACTCTTGATCACTTCAAACGCCACACATAATACCTTTTGGCCACCATTCATTTATTTTCAATCCTGAAAAAGACATTATGACCGAAACGTCGATGTTATAAAATGTTGAAGTTTTGACCTCTATTTGTGATTTATTTGACTTTAAATATATTTGGAATACAAAATATAAACGACTGGCGACGTCGCGAATTCATAAATACGCGAATAAAGAAAATAGCTGACTTTTGACAAAAATCGCGAAATTTTAACCTCGCGAAACTAAAGCGTTTTACAGTTATCAACTGTAGATGGATTGATCATCATTAGCCTAGGCCTGTAGTAGAGCGCTGTAGAAAATGATGTTGGTAACCTGTCTTTTTGAATTTACAAATGATTTTTACAAAAAAAACGGGAGAAATTTCCTTTGCCTTTTATTTCCTTTATAAATTAAATCTCCATAAAAACTGGTTGTGAAATACCTTGTTGCAATAGTAATTTGAAACCGAAATTGTATTTTGTAATTAAATCTGGCGATAAAACTTGAAAAAGGTTTTCCTAAATTTGTGATACCTATAATCCTGTTTTAAAAGTTTTTTCTGTTTTGCAAAGCTATCGTCTCAGACCTGAATAATATTACGAAAATTGTTTAACCACATGTTTTATGGTGTGATATAAAATCTTCAAACAAATGGGAGCTAATTCTTTAATTTAAATCCCTGATAGGTCGAGTTCGTTTTTTATTAAACTCTCTCCTTTATTTCCGCAGTTCAATATTATAATACATGAGTTTTGATTTTTTTTATGTTAATCAAGGACTCGATACCGTCATTATTAATTTCGGGAGGTAAATACGTTGTAGGTTAATATAATGTTATAATTGCACTGAGTACCTAAACTCTTCTAAAGACATATATATTTCTGCTGTAAATAAACCTTAATCATATAATATTCAAAACTAATCACTCGGATCGCGTTTTGGTGATTCTACATTATGTTTATTTCCGAAGATCGCCGAGTTGATACGATTGAAAACGAACATGTCACTTCTTTATTGTCTCTGTACAATAAGAACACTGGCTATGGAATGTAGTTTTACATTGATTAAATAAGACAATGAAAAAGCAAAACATAAAGGAATGTTAGTATTCACATTATATTAATATATTTAATTATCGATTGAAACCCAATCTTAATTTTTTTTTATTCTTTTCATGAAAATACATTAGCCCTTACTGACAAACAAACAAATATATCGTAAGCGGCTTTCTGGTTTAAAACTCTGTTGTCGTAGATAAATAAACTTGCGATATTTGTCAAAATATTTTATGACGCTCGAATAAAGAAGTTGTAATCCTTAATTAGTTTAACACAAGTTTTAAGTTGCAAAATATTTATGTTTATAATTATAACACACACAAAAACACAAAAAACACATAATTTTGAGCACATTTTTGATAAATACCTGTAAGATTAATTGAAGCTAGCAAATAAATATAAATTCCAAAAAGGACCAAATCCATGATTCTGCGAATATTTTCATTGAATAGTTAATAGGTAAAATCAAGAGATGATGTCACGTTCGGGAAACCAAATCAAAACAAGATTTAGATTTCCAGTAAGCTAGTCGATCAATTGCACAATTTACTTTCAGAACTCAGGCGCGACGCCTCTAATAATGGTGACTAGATTCGTACAGTTTGGGCAAATATACAGTAGGAGAATTATTTATATGTAACTGTAATTTAAATTAACCCATGTAATAAAGGTATCTAATCTAGTACTCGTAATTGTCTTTAGCAAAAACATTATTGATTTTAGTAAATTAATTAGCGTATCCGAATTAGTAAACAATGATTAGTACTCGTATTTTTTCTTAGCAAAACATTATTCGTTTAATATTAATATCTGTAAATCAAGTTGCGCACCCAAGTTAGTAAACAATAATGAGTAATCGTAGTTTTTCCTAGCAAAAACATTAGTAATTTAATATTAATATCTGTAAATAAAGTTATGCCCTCGAGTTAGGAAACAATAATTAGTACTCGTCTTTTTCACAGCAAAAACATTAGTGATTTAAAAATTAATATCTGTAAATCAAGTTGTGCAACCGAGTTAGGAAGCAATAATTAGTACAACATTAGTGATTTAAAAATTAATATCTGTAAATCAAGTTGTGCAACCGAGTTAGGAAGCATTAAATTAGTACTCATAGTTGTCCTTAATCCCATGTTATGCTAAGTTAGAAATTATGTATATCATGCATTATTTCCTACCTATATGTTGCTATGTACATGCCTTTCTTCTATGAATGTGTTGGATTGTATTGTGTTTGTAAAAATCGCCATTGTTAAGGGCAAAACAACTGTATTGTTTATGCCTAATAAAATTTGAACTTGAACTTGCTATTGATTTAAGACAATTAAGAGGCTTTAGACATGTTTGGCTTGTTATTACCCAAAGAAAGGATGTCAACGAATGCTGAATTTAGGATCCTGATCCGAAGGGATATCCGTATACACACATTTTGTACTAAACACAAAAGTAACATTGTCGGATGTGCGGGGACTAATCGTCGTTTCTAAAGACAGAATTTAATCGTCGTTTCCATAAACACGCTTCATAATTTTAATAATTTTATTAAACACAAACAATAAAACGTTTGATAATCTCAAGTTTATGAAGGGTTATAGGGAAATCTGTTTTTTTAAAGAACCTAGACGCTAGTTTTGTTTTTTTTATTTGAATTGACATACTTAAAATCAAACATGTTCTCTCTTTCTCTCTTATTTTTCGCTGCGTGGAGAGGCTGTGTTTTGTGAGTGTGGCGATACTTGATATGCATATTTCACTTTTTTCAATAACTATGTTCGATTTTCTGTTGTTAAAATAAATATCGCAAAATAATGGAATTCAAAAGGTTATTGAATGTGTGAATGAAATATTCATATGTTTTTGTTCATTATCATTTTACCTCACTCAATATCGCCAAACAGCAGACAGTAGAATGTAAGGCATGACAAACGATTTCTTGAGAACGAAACTTTGAATAAGTTAAAATTGCGAGATCAAATAAAACTATTTCAGAAATAATTTTGTAGAACTTAAACGAAGTTAACATTTTAACGTGAGTAGTTGATTAATGCCGGTAAACCTGTTAATTGTTTACATAACAAAAGCTCTATTCCTTGTCATTCAAACAAAATTTAAAAAAATAATTAATTAAAAATTACTCAAAAAATATCTT
The DNA here is from genome assembly GCA_038501625.1 of Corbicula japonica. Classification (NCBI taxonomy): domain Eukaryota; kingdom Metazoa; phylum Mollusca; class Bivalvia; order Venerida; family Cyrenidae; genus Corbicula; species Corbicula japonica. The sequence goes on along the minus strand of JAZAYU010000701.1, from coordinate 95,576 downwards.
AGGTGCTTCAAATGTTGACTATTACAATTTTTTAACAATAAGACGATGCTTTCAGTACTCTCCGCTTTGGCTTTGTAACGCTATAAGCTTTTTATGTTTTATATGTTTGTGTGCTTTTGCATGCAACTTTGTTAAGCTGATGGGTGGGTTGGAGTTATTTCACTAAGACATTGGTACTTGTTTGTTTATATGAGATCCTGAACCTTTAATGGGGCAGTTGTGAGGTTGGTGAACCCTAGAACCTGGTTTAAACCCCCAGTGGCAAATTGTTTTGCCACTGATCGTTCCAAGATGGTAACCCCAATGGTTCTCGTTTTCGTTAATTGTTTGCAGTGTCTTATTTGAAATGAATATCCTTATAAACACATGCTCTTTTTCCCGCTCTTTGTACTCGTTTTCTTCGCTGCGTTTGGAGGCTGTGTTTTCTAAGTGTGGCGATTCCCGAAGCATTTTTCTAAAACTGTGAAGCCCAATTTACTGCGTGTCATCATCTCTCGATATTATACTACTCAAAATTTAATAAGGATCACTTAAGATATTGTGTTTCTTTCTTACATAAGGTTAAAACGATAATATATTTGCTGTGATTCTGAAAATATGTTCATTTGACATCAGCTATGTGCCAAACAAAGAATAAGCCGTCAAACTTTTGAAGTGAAACAGCGGTTGAAACTTGGTAGGGGCAATAATTCGGGATAAAACGGAAAGCGATCCCTATCACATTTTGAGTAGTATATGTTTTACGTGCTTATGCTTGAACGCACAATGACAGCAGAATGATTTTAGCAAAAAGGCCAATACATAAAATTTAAAGCTTTTGCAAACGAATATCCATATCGATTTCGATCCGGATATCCGATGATCCGAACGGATATCCGGATATTCGGATATCCGTTGACATCCCTATTAAAAAGAATGTTTAAGTGTGTAAAGTTCAAGACATCCTTTTCTTCGCCTTTTCCTGCACGTTTTGTTGAATAACATTTTATTTTTACTCACCAGTTGTTGCGTGTTTCTTCCTTTCTCGTTTCCTCAATCAACTAGAGTTTTTTGTAGTTGCACAAATGGAGGAAACATTTAAAATGTGCAAAACTAACTTCATCTTTTATGCTCTTAATAGAAAAAAATACTAAAAAATTAAAAACGCAACCTCCTTAAACACGAAAAATATTACGTGTTTAACTAAGTTGCGTTTCTAATTTCTTTAAGTATAGTTTATATCATTCACATCCGCTTTGATTTCTATTAAAGATACTTGAACACAATGTTTTCAAAAATGTTTTTAAATTTTATCGTTTTGACAGATACTCAGCACATTTAAATTTAACACTCCTTAATATCTCTGCTTTTATAACCTTATCAAATAATATATTGATCAAGAACTTTAAGTTCGGTTATCAAAAATGACTTGAGCCAAAGTCCTCATTTTTCACACCTGTGTATTACCACCAACCGGAGTAATGAACATTTTGCAATAGCTTTCAAATGTTTACAAAAGGTAATGTTCCTGTTATGATTTGCTGTATTTAATTGGAAATACACGTTTGTTATACACTTAACAACTTTTTTAAGTATACACCTTCGTACTGGGTTATTACTGGGTTGATAATTGAACTATTTCTCTAAAACATTCAATAATAATGCAATAAATACTAACTGATTTATTAGAAAATTAGGTCGAATATAACAGGCATATTGGAAAAGTAAAATATAGGCGACTACATTTTACGCATTCAAACTGGTTTGCTCAAAAAGTTGGTTGGGCTATAAAAAGCCATAAAACATTAAGATTAGAATGAAATGAATTTAATTTAACAGACATAGAAGAATAACATATTTCTAGGTTCCAAATGTTCATTTATATGTACGCGTAATTCGTTTATTAAGTTGACCATACGCTTTATTAACTGATTTTGTGAATTTGTATTCTGTTGGTGTCAGTATTCTAAATGATTTTGAGCAGTCAGTTGTCTGTCATTTTATATAATTTGACCTAGTGATCAGTTAGTATTCATGACATGGTTTATAAAAAGTTTTAGGGGAATAAGCCAAAAATCAAGCCATTAATGCCCCAGTATGAAAGTGTATACTTTGCAAAGTTGTTAAGTGTACTTGTTTAATGTTTTGTTATGTATCGTATGTTATGTATCATATGTAATCATTACCGGTATAGAACGTCAGCGATAACATGACAGTCACATACATTTAAGTAATGGCTTATCAGCAAAATGCTTTACAAATTCGATATCGCCAGTTTTTTTCTTGATGAGTATTGGTCGCTTGAAAATATTATAAGCGCCAATATCCTTCATAAGATCATGTTTGGTTATAAAAACATTGCATCACGTGTCTTGTCTATCTACTTATCTCGTTGTAAGTATATATTTGCCAGAAACTCATTGCGTCTGTATTTCTCGTTTTCGGAAGATATTAAGACATAAGATAAAAAGACTGTCTTTAAATAATAATGTAAATTCCAATTTCTTTTATTTAGCAGACATCTATTTGCAACGGCAAATGCCTGTAAATGCAAATATCAGACGTATTGTTTCATCCATAACTAAGCAAGGAACCCGTTATTTTCAAGTCTACAATGTGGATTATGCATAAAAGTAATCGCCACTCTCAGAAAACACAACCTCTCATAGTAAAATAGGACTGAAGGATTGCAATTTTTGTATCATTTGACAGTCAGCCCAATATTAAATAAATAAGTTGAGTACTTGATTAACACAAAAATAATATTGTCAAATTTGCTTCACTGATTTTTATTGTTTTCAAAGTTAGTCAAATAACAACGTATGAAATTCAAAACACAAAAGCACGTATTGCTTTTTGGTTTAATGTTCATCTCTTTGTCGCTATTATATCATTTAAAAAATTAATCTACAAAGAGAATTCTATATTCTTTCCAAATTAAAAAAATGCCTATTTAATCGAGTACTTTTATAAAGTAGCTTATGTTAATGTAATGTGTTTCTTTTTTTTCTTAAAGCATTTAGCTGGATCTTTTTAATATAATGCACAATATTTTATTAACCTCGACGTGTGTGTCGTGTTTGATTTCCTTTTCCTACTCGGTCAATATAATAGCACTGCTGTTATAGTTTGCCAATTCAGTCAATAGGTGATATTTTGGACATTTTGCGGTTGTTACTTTGTTTGGAAAAGTCATTATTTTTTACACAAAAATTGACTAAATATTGTTTTCATATCAGCTTCAAAATGTTATGACGAAATTTCAATGAATGACGTTAAACTTCACAAAAATACATTTTCGCTTGATTTCGTGATTGCTAAAACCCTGAATCAAGCCAATCTTCTTTGGGCCAGGATCACAAATTAACTTCAACTTAAATCCCTAGTAGCAAATAAGTTTGCCACTGACCGTTCCAAGGCGTTTCCCCCCAGGTCTTTACTTTCGTTAAATGTTTGTGGCGTCTATTTTTAAACTGATCATTGTATCATTGTATGGCCATGCTCCTATCGTTTTAGCCCACCTGTCACATAGTGACAGGATGAGCTTTTGTGATCGCCTTTCATCCGTCGTCCGTTCGTCGTCCGTTCACAATTGTTGTCTGCAAATTGTAGACCTTGAAAACTAGGTCACTAGGTCAAATTATAGAAAAATCTAGGCCGCGCTCTAGCGATCTTAGTTCAAGGCCATCTTCTTCAAACTTGGTCAGAATGTTTATCTCCATGATATCTAGTCCAACTTTGAAACTGGGTCAGGTGACCTTGAAAACTAAGTCACTATTTATAGAAAAAGCTTGTCCGCACTCTAGCAGTCTAAATTTTGGTCACAGCTTCTTCAATCTCAATGATATCTAGGTCAGTTTTGTAACTGGGTCATGTGGCCCTTAAAACTAGATCACTAGGTCAAATTAAAGAAAAAGCTTGTCCGAACTCTAGCGGTCTTAATTTTAGCAGGATCTTCCTCAAACTTGGTCAGAATGTTTATCTCAATGATTTCTAGGTCAAGTTCGAAACTGGGTCATGCGACCTTGAAATCTAGGTCACTAGGTCAAATGATAGAAAAAGGTTGTCCGCACTCTAGCGGTCTTAATTTTTTTCCGATCTTCAAACTTGGTCAAAATGTTAATCTCAATAATATCTAGGTCAAGTTCGAAACTTGGTCAATTGATCTTTAAATCTAGGTCACTAGGTGAAATTATATAAAAAGCTTGTCTGCACTCTAGCAGTCCTAATTTTGTTCCGATCTTCTTCAAACTTGGTCATAATGTTCTAAATGATATCTAGTTCAAATTTGAAAGTGGGTCATGTGATCTTGAAAACTATGTCACTAGGTCAAATTATAGAAAAAGCTTGTCCGCACACTAGAAGTCTTTATTTTGATCCAATCTTCTTCAGACTTGATCAGAATGTCTATCTCAATGATATCTAGTTCATGTTTGTAACTGGGTCATGTGACCCTTAAAACTAGGTCACTAGATCCAAATATAAAAAATCTTGTTTGCACTCTAGCGGTCCTTTTTTTAGTTAATCTTCTTCAAACTTGTTCAGAATATTTATCTCAATGATATCTAGGTCTAGTTCGAAACTGGGTCATGTGACCTTAAAATCTAGGTCACTGGGTCAAATTATAAAAAAGATCTTGTCCGCACTCAAGCGGTCTTAATTTTGATCTGATCTTCTTCAAAGTTGGTCAAAATGTTAATCTCAATAATATCCAGGTCAAGTTCGAAAGAGGGTCATGTGACCTTGAAAACTTGGTCACAAGGTTAAGTTTTATAAAAAGCTTGCCTGCACTCTAACAGCCTTAATTTTGGTTCAATTTTTTTTAAACTTGGTTAGAATGTTTATCTCAATGATATCTAGGTCATGGTTGTAAATGGGTCATGTGAACTTGAAAACTAGGTCATTAGGTCAAATTATAGAAAAAGCTCGGCCGCACTCTAGCGGTCTTTGTTTTGGGGCGATCTTCTTTAAGCTTGGTCAGAATGTTTATCTCAATGCAAAGATATCTAGGTCTTCGAAACAGGGTCAGGTGAAAAGTAGGTCGCTAGGTCAAATTATCGAAAAAGCTTGTACACATTCTAGCGGTCTTAATTTTGGACCCTCTTGTTTTTTACTTCTTGGCTGTGTGGGATGGCTTTGTCTGCTGGATGTGGCCATTTCCCATATGTATATATCACTTTTTAAAACATAACGAAAAGGTTCCTTACACTTTTGATATTCTACCTTCGAACAGTTGACGTCAATCCTTGAAATGACGTCATTAAGTTCGGCAGACGACATCAATTTTTAGGCTTACCGAATTATAAAACATTTTTTGTAAACATGTGTATAAAAATGAACTTTTTGTAATTGTAAAATAATAGATAGTTTTAAGTTTTTGTCAAATATAATATTAACAACCAAAATGTAACCAAATATGACAGAAGATACATTTTCACGTGGCTTGCCCCAATTGTTTATGATGTTCTTCTTGTCTAAGTTTTGGCTATGCAGGCAGGCTGTATTTCCTGAGTTCGGTTATTAAATTAAAGGCTTTAAAAAGTGTATGAAAAGATCAATATATCTATAAAATTACAACTTACCGAAAAAGTAACACCTTTAGGTTAAATCTACAGTATTTATTGTTCTGGCATAAAGACTTAAAACCTTATTTTATAAAATTAAAAATACACTATGGAACTTGTTGGCAATAATATAATTCCAATTTTCAAATTGATATCTCAAGAAGTTTAGAAAATATGAACCAAGGGCAAATTTTGTTTTTACACAAAACAATGAGACCGGGGTAAGTAGGATAGCTCCCTTATTCTTTAAAAAGTCGAGCTAATGCGAACAAAATTTAGTGGGTGAGAAAGGTCTTGTTAAATGTCAAATGCCATCATGCGCTCGCTAAATATTTTCATGGTATTTGTAAAACATGCATGGCCCGACAAATCCCTTGCTCGGTTCCCGCGGACAAACAATCCGCGATCTGGCAAGAGAGCACTTTTAGCATTAGCACAAAGAACCTCCAAATATGGTGCAAGGTTTCCAGGTAGTAATACTTTATCAACAAACCTAAAAGGACACGTAACAAAACACACAATCACCGTATGACACTACAGCTGACATCTCGACAGATTCAATGAGATAAATTCTCATAACTGTATGGCAGAACAGCTGTTTAAAATATGGTTTAGGAAAACAAAAGGAGGTAGTTTAAATAAATTTATTTTACCATTTCCTTTTAGTTTTAATAAAAACTTTCACAAACATTTTAAAGCGGCATTACTTCAATTTAACCCGCTCTTGTATGAAATATTACATGTATTTGGAACTATAGGCACACGTTTGGAGCATTAGTTCGGGCTAATGAAATTTTTATTTACTAAAATAAATTTGGTCCGCGCGACTAAAAGCGAAAGTGGGATTTCCGAAACGTCACAGAAATCGACATCGCGCAAGAAGTGGTCTCTTCGTCTGTGCTAAAAATACCTCAATTATATTTAGCTTCTTAAAAGTTCGTTAACGATAATTAAACATTGAAAATCCCGTCTAAAAGTATGAATTCGATCGTACCTTTTGTGTTCTGTTAGAGAGTTTATATATTGGAATCTATATGGACAAATATGATTTTTCAATAATATATTCTTACTTAAGTTTAGGGCTGGGGCTTTAAACTTAGCTGTTGAAAAATACAGATCATTATGGATAGAATCAAAACTAGAGCTATCACTGAAGGTGATTAATACCCCCGCAATACTGCTTTATCAGAGTATAAAGGTGAAAGTTGAAAAAAATTGAAATCCTGAAAATTTGCTGGGGGTCCAGGGGGCCGCCAGGGCCCCCGGTAGGTCCAGGGCAAAGCCCTGGGGGGGGGGGGGGGGACAAGAGGGTCGAAGCCCCCCGAAGCTTCTGGAAGATAGCAATTTATATACCATTGGGAAGCCATTTCTTAAGTGCATTTGAGCTTTTTTGAAACACAAAATTAAGACATCTGGAGGCATGGGTTTATCATTTATTGTCATTTATCTTAATCAACTAGTTGACGTCACAAGGTTTTGTTGAATCGTGCTCCCCTTCTAAAATAATGGACTGATCCAAATGAAAAAAAATGTCATGCAAATCTACTCATATACGTATGTTAAAGTTTGAAAACTGGAGAAGTAGTTTTCGTCATAAGATTTTGTTAAATAATGCTCCCTGCAACAAATAATGGACTGATCCATAAAAAATATGTCACTTACATGCGCACTTTATGCAGAACATATGATTTCAGTTTCAAGTCGATATCTTGAAAACTGTAGAAGTTTGCATAACACGATTTTGTTAAATCATGTCCCCTGCAAAAAATAATGGACTGATCCACACGAAAAATATGTCATCTACACTTCATGCCGAACATGTGTTTAAAGTTTCAAGTTAATATCTTAAAAACTGTAGAAGTTGTTCGTGTCACAAGATTTTGTTGAATCATGCTCCCCTGCTAAAAAATAATGGACTGATCCACATGAAACAAAGTATGTTTAAAGTTTGAAAACTGGAGAAGTAGTTTGCGTCATAAGTTTTTAAATAAAAGATTTTGTTAAATAATGCTCCCCTCCAAAAATAATGGACTGATCCACAAAAAATATGTCGCTTACATGCGCACTTCATGCGAACAGTCAATTTTAGTTTCAAGTCGATATCTTGAAAACTGTAGAAGTTTGCATAACACGATTTTGTTAAATCATGTCCCCTGCAAAAAATAATGGACTGATCCACACGAAAAATATGTCACGCACATCTTCTCTTCATGCCGAACATATGTATAAAGTTTCAAGTCAATATCTTAAAAACTGTATAAGTAGTTCGCGTCACAAGATTTTGTTGAATCGTGCTCCCCTCCAAAAAATAATGGACTGAGCAAACTGAAAAAACAAATTTGCACAAATGTACTCATGAACATATGTTTAAAGTTTCAAGTCGATATCCTGAAAACTCTTGACGTAGTAAGTGTAGAAGTTTGAATAACACGATTTTGTTAAATCATTTCCCCTGCAAAACATAATAGACTGATCCACACAAAAAATATGTCACGCACATTTACTCTTCATGCTGAACATATGTATAAAGTTTCAAGTCAATATCTTAAAAACTGTAGAAGTAGTTCGCGTCACAAGATTTTGTTGAATCGTGCTCCCATCCGAAATATAATGGACTGATTCACATGAGAAAAAAAAGTTTGCGCAAATGTACTCACGAACATATGTTTAAAGTTTCAAGTCGCTATCTTGAAAACTGTTGACGTAGTAAGTGTAGAAGTTTGCATAACACGATTTTGTTAAATCATGTCCCCTGCAAAAAATAATGAACTGATCCACACGAAAAATATGTCACGCACATCTACACTTCATGCCGAACATATGTATAAAGTTTCAAGTCAATATCTTAAAAACTGTAGAAGTAGTTTGCGTCTCAAGATTTTGTTAAATCGCTCTCCCCTCCGAAAAATAATGGACTGATCCACATAAAAAATAGTTCGCGCAAATGTAGTCACGAACATATGTTTAAAGTTTCAAGTCGATATCTTGAAAACTGTTGACGTAGTAAGTGCCACAGACCGACCACCCAACTAACCAACCGGATGATGACTCCTATATATCCCTAAACTAAGGTTTGCGGGGCTATAATAATTTGATTCGTACAACAGCAGAGATTATCTTCAACATTTAAACAGTACATAAATCGTAGTATAACAACAACAAAAACAGTACCAGCAACAACATCACAAACCATAATTAAGGTAAATCGGTCATCCTTTACGTCACTCGCAAGTTATCTATAAACAATAACTGGTTTGTGTTTGTCATATAAGGAAGCTAAGTATATATATATATATATATATATATATATATATATATATATATATATATATATATATATATATATATATATATATATATATATATATACTAAGAGATCCGATCATTTACGGGGCATTTTTCTATATAAAACCTTTACTGTGGGGTGTTAAAAAATTGTGGGGTGTATAAAACACCCCTTTTTTCTGAGCATGTTTTTCATGAAGCAAATGATATAAGATATGATCTGGTAAAATATAGTCATAACTTGGTTTGAGAAGGAAATTATATATACAGGAAAAAACAGTTAGTTCCCTTTATACCATTACTTGAAACAACCATGACTTCTTCGAAAAATGAACTGCGGCTGGTGGGTTAGTATATATATCACCCCATATTTTTTACCTGTGTTTACCTGTATATAAAGCCTCGCAATTCAGTCTCACTAATACAGATACAAACATGATTGGAATTCCCAGTACTTCAATTGTATGTGCATGTAAGGTCATATATATTTAAATTAAGATTGATTCAAAACATAAATATATTAAATACAAAAACAACCTTAGGAATTTATCAGCCCAGAATAATAGATGCACATGCATGCCACTGGATTATTGGTTTTGCTGCGAAAATTAATTCTCTACACAGTAAATGTACTTTTGGTAGCCATAATAATAACTACTTTTGAATGTGTATAAAACAAAAGCAAATAATATTATTAAAAGGGGATTTATAATTACTCTTACCATTTCAAAATTCTTATTTCCAGTACTTCAATTGTATGTGCATGTTAGGTCATATATTTAAATTAAGATTGATTCAAAACATAAATATATTAAATACAAACAAGGATTTATCTGCCCAGAATAATAGATGCACAAAATGTCATGCATGCCACTAGATTATTGTTTTTGCTGCGAACATTTATTCTCTACACAGTAAATGTACTTTTTGTAGCCATAATAATAACTAATTTTGAATGTGTATAAAACAAAAGCAAATAATATTATTAGAAGGGCATTTATAATTACTTTTACCATTTCAAAATTCTTATTCTTTTGCCAACATTATTCACCGCATAACTGAATGCGCTGCTCGGTGTAATTAATCGCCTGGACGCTAAGATGCATTTAATTTTGGTTATTTAAATTCATGTGTTTACTGCAGGTATGAAACAATCACTATATAGTTAATTTACGACTAACTGAAATGTTGTTGTTTTAACAATATAATTACAGAATATATTGCTATCCAATGTTTTTACTATTCAATCAATTGAAATGTCATATGAATATATATTAAAATTATGAATGATTTGTGTAAACTTTTAATGAGATCTTTTTTATTCTTAATGCAAATGTTAACGTGCACATATCACACCAAACACAAATCATGTATGAAAATGAGCAGACCTCACCCGCTCTAAACGTTCAGCTGAGGAACAGGAGCACGATGTATTCGTCTTCATTCCAAGTTTAAACATTATAGTTTAATATAAGGAATGCAATGAAAACATTACACATGTACTTTAAATTGTGCTTTTCTTTCTCTGCAATGTACATGTCAGAGATTAAGGTCCATTTCATGTTTATCTAAATGGTAAGTTAAATAATATGACTACACTCACGAAAATGCAAAATAATACTGAAATGTTGAAGACAAAGATGTAAGCTTTCAAATGATGCTATAATATCAACAGTTAAATCTGCCTTCAGTTACCGTGTTCTTTTAAATTTAAACTTTAGGTAAAACGTTAGAAATGTAGTAATTGTTCACTGACTGCGATAATATGATGAACCAGTAACAGAAAATTAAAAGAATACGAATTCCTAATATATAACAAAGCAAAATCAGCGACATTAGGTTTCCGATGCCTGCTACGCTACTGTTTTTATATAATCATTTTATTTTTACTTATTTTCAAAGCTACATTAATACCCCAAATAATGATGTATGAAACATAATATTATTGCATATAACAAGCTCGTAAATAATATTTAAATTGTGTAATGCGCGCTTTTCTTCTCACAAAATGAGGGGTGAGCTGCTTTAATTGGATATCAGTACCTTCACAGACCAAATATCATTTGTTAGTAAATAATATTATTTACTAACTTATTAAACATAAAAAACGATGTAAAAAAGGTGAAAAAAATAGTCCGTAATAATATTTTGAAATGTTAATTAAAAACGCGAAAAATGAAATTCGCGGTAATTTCACTGCCGGCATCACGTTTGTGTCTTCTCATGGCTTCTAATGTGATTATATATCTATAAAATGATATTCATTGTGTAGGTAATATCAAAGCAAAAAGAACCATTATAAAAAGTACATTTTGCATGCCTTTTATTGTTCATTTTCATGTATTAAGTTTGTGCTGGGCTAAAATTTGACCACAAAAAGATGGGTGGGCAGATTTGAACAAACGTCATTTTTGTTCTACCGCAGATATTTAATATCTGTAAATAGTGTTCCTTTGATATTATATTTAACTTGACAGGAAAGAAAACCGGAATGAAAAATATGCATAAATATGCCCGCAATATTTTTTTCAATTATAAAAAAAACGCAAAACATGAAAAAAGTTTTCTATCATTTCTCAAGACAACTAGATAGATAGTTCAGGGAATATGGGTGTCTGGATATCATCATGGGCTTTACTCTGTGATGCATACTTGTCAAAATGAACACTTTAAATTTGTCTACTTGTTTCAACCAACAGTTTTATCCTTAAAATAATTATTTATGGTCATATATTGCTGAAATAGGCTTTGTTTTCAAGGATAAGTATAGTAGAAGACAACTAGGTAGATAAGTAATGGTTTCTGGGTATCTCGGTATCATAATGGGCTTTTTGTTGTGTGATGCATACTTGTCGAAATGAACACGTTTCAAGTTTTCGACCTGATTCATCCAACGGTTTGACCCCTAAAATCATTATTTATGATGATATCTTGCTAAAATAGACTGTTTTAAAGGATATTTATAGTAGAAGACAACTAGATATATAATTAAGGGTTTCTGGGTATCTGGGTATCATTATGGGCTTTTCTGTGTGATGCATACTTGCCGAAATGAACATTTTTCAAGTTTTCGACCTGTTTCATCCAACAGTTTGACCCCTTAAATCAATATTTATGGTAATATCTTGCTCAAATAGGCTTTGTTTTAAAGGATATGGTTAGAAGAAGACAACTAGATAGATAATTTAGGGGTTCTGGGTATCTGGTTATCACCATGAGCTTTTCTGTGTGATGCACACTTGTCCAAATGAACACTTTTCAATTTGTCGACTTGTTCCATCAAACAGTTTGACCCTTAAATCATTATTTATGGTGATATCTTGCTGAAATAGACTTTGTTTTAAAGGATATGTTTAGTAGAAGACAACTAGATAGATAATTTAGGGTTTCTGGGTATCTGAGTATCATCATGGGCTTTTCTGAGTGAGCATACTTGTCGAAATGAACACTTTTCATATATCGGAATACCCATCTTTATTATTGAAACATATCTGGGAAAAACACCGATTGTAATTATTGTGACACATGAACATTGTACAATTAAATTTTAAAAAATTCGTAATGAGTTTAACCTATTGGAACAGTACGGTGATAATTTGTTGTGCATTCTTAAGAATATCATTGTTATCGTGGTAATCAAGATAAAAGTAATATTAGGAATAGTCATATTTTTAAATATATGTTTTAAATTATAACTTGAATATACAAATCAGTTTCCAATTCACTAATCACTTCTTTCTTAAATAATGCATAACTGAAATTCAAAAGAAATAAAAAGAATAAGAGCACCATTTGCTTTAAGCTCAAGAACCACTATACAAAAGGTTAAGAGTCAAAAGCTGCACATTTTATCATTGTTCACAAAAGACTTATTATTATATTATTTGTTTTCGTACTAGCAGTCTGTAAAAAAGTTAAACAGATGTAGCTGTAGAATATTGAACACGAAATGACTTTCATAACAGCAATTGCTTATCAGACGATCTGCACATTTACAGGTCAGTGTGGCCTAATGTTTATTTTATGATCCTTCAGTCAAATCAGAGGGCAATAAACTTGATAGCATGCTGAGACTGTACTGACCAGTCTGGTTAAATAGGAAATTTCTTTGAAAACTTTACTTTAACTTTACCTTTATCAATGAAAATTTAAATACAAAGATGATTTATAAAAACAACCAAATCAATCTAGGAAGTTTTTCAAGCGTTCGTAAGATATAAGTAATTCTGAAATGTTTAGCTCGTATAAGAAATTGAAACAAAGTGATACGATTTTCCCGTCTTACATTCGTATTTTTCCTTAATGATATTTTGCCTTGAAAAAAATCAAATGTTAAAGGTATATTTACAATAGATGAAATTAAAATGTTTATTCTAATGTTCGCAGGTGATGACGCTCAATTTGCTAGTTACAAACTGGAAGCAAATACATGATGTAAAACCGATTAAGCGAATACTTTTAGATTTTCATAAAAGCAATGGTATGTTCGAATAAATAATTAAAAAAAGATTAGATTCGTATTAGATCTTTTAACACAAAAATACATATCAGCGTATGACAAGGAAATTGAAAAAGGAAGACATACCAATATCAGAAAGAAAATTTAGTATTGCAACATGAAACAAATACGAAAGCGAGTACCATTTCATTTTAATCTGCCCTACATATAGAAATTAACGAATAAAACATTGAAAGCCTTATTTTAACAATTGGTCAAGTATTAAATAAATTTAAAAAACTTATGACAGGGAATTTGAAAACGACTTATAATATTGCGAAGTTTATTTGTTCAGCTGTAAAAGAAAGACAATAACATTTTGAAAATTATATTGTTAACATTCAGTTTTACTATGCCTGTCAGATAATGTCTACCATTTAATATAATTTTTCTGTTTGCTATAAGCACATTGTGTTTGTTCAATAAATGTGATTGTTGTTGTTTTTGCTGCTTTACAGTAATTCTTCCTTTGCATATGATGTTTGTTTATAGACTATTGAGACACTTCAGAATGATAAATATCACTTTATTTAATCTGGCTACGCAAACAGTTTAAGCCACTAGAAAGATTCTTATTATGTATACTTGACTACTGTTCATCGTTTTCCCGTAATAATGCTTCTTATTTACATAAAGTATGGAGATAACTGTTGGCCCATACGCCGCTTGCAACAATATTCAAACCCATTCCGAGATTATGTTAAACCTCGTGCATTTTAGTGCATGATAACTGTTTCTTCGTTTCCAGAACTATCTTCCTAACAATTAACTATGTAATGGTTGACCTAAATTCAATAAAACCTATTCACTACTGCTAAGACAATTTAAGATAAATAACTTAAGATCAATAACTTTCTCTTCTTCTTTATTATCTGTTCTTTTGTTATGTTTTGTTACAACTACAAAGTTATTCTACCAGATCATGTCGTTTGCTATATGAAAAACATGCTCAAAAGGGGTGTTTATACAGTGTTAAAAAGACAATAACAACAACAACAACTACTACTACTACTACTACTACAACTACAATTATAGCAAAAGTAACAAAAACAACAACAACAACAACTATTACTACTACTACTACTACTTCTACTACTACTACTACTACTACTACTACTACTACTACTACTACTACTACTACTACAAAGTTATTTGACCAGATCATGTCTTATGTCATTTGATATTTGTAAAACATGCACAGAATTATGGGGTGATTTATATACACCACAATTTTTAAATATCCCACAGTAAAGGTTTTATATAGCAAAATGCCCCGTAATTTACCAGATCTCTTTGTTATAAAAACTTTATTAACTACATTATCTGTACCTTACGAAAACAATACAAAAACGTCAACAACAATAACAACAACTAGTACTACTAGTCAACAACAATAACAACAAATAGTACAACAACAACAACTACTACTACTACTACTACTACTACTACTACTACTACTACTACAACTCCATTTATAAAAATGCCACGGTCGTGTGAAAAGGGCACAAAGTCTGCTCTGCGTGTACTGTATATTTTATAGTGAATTAACATTACTCAATATACCAGTAGTTTTCTGTTTCTCCTATTCCAGTTTCAGGTTCTTTGAACAAAATATGACACATTTCTTTTATAAGATAACAGAATACATCAAATTTAATAAAAACAAATTTATAAAGAATCTTTGCTAAATGTACAAATATTCTTTACAATAACTGTTTTTATTTTCTAACTGAATGATTCTAATAGAATTTGCTCATATCTTGCACTTCGCTATAATAAAAGTCTTTCTTCAGATTGTTTCTATTGTGCATTGGAAAACAATCGGTCCAAGACTTGTCTACTAAAGCCTCACAAAACTTTAAACTGTGCATAGCGTTTTGTCTCGAGATCGACGAGCATGTATGTTTTACCCACTAGTGGCTGTGAAAAAGCCCGTTGTCATTTCTTTTGTCGACAATATGCCTGTTCCAACAGCCATTCTAAAGGATCATGATATTACAAACTCCTTTCGATATAATGGTAAGAATTTAAAATATTTCAGAGTGTAAAATATTATTCACCATTTTCTCCATATATACTTATTTGAAAGCATGTAGATCCAGATCCAGATCATCTGGCATGGATGCTTTATCAGAAATAATCTAATGAATGTGAAAAGCAATTTCGATCCTCATTAGAGGGCAAAGATCTGTCGTATGATCTAGATCTATCTACTCTGTTCACTCATGCAATAAAGGTGTTTCAATGCAGTAAAGGGTTAAAGTTTTTTTTCTTGCAAATGTAGAATTATTCAATTACCGAATTTCATTTATGATCAAGAAACTCTGTTGTGTTTCAATTTAAACTTGTAACAGCTGTTTGTTTGGCAGAGCAAATGCATCTTAAGGTACAAATTTTCGAATTTTTTCATGAAATTTGGTAGGGTATTTATTGACGTTGACCCCAGCATGAATCCGCAAACAGTTTTTGATTAATCCAATAGTTGTTTAGATATTTACTTTCAAAGTTAGCTATCAATGCAAGTTTTCTGCAGTGACGTCAACGACGCTCGTCAAACACGTTTTCGTGGCTGGCTGGAAATTGGATTTTTCAATTTCATCCGGTGATTTAACATATTGTGACTAGTTTTGACAACGTTGTGTACCGTTAAATGCCGTTTTCGCGTTAAAATAAATGGACCCTAATCCTGCTAGCTGGCTGGTTTGATTTCTTATGTCCAACTTCCGATCACTACATTTTATCGTTGATTCAACGCATCATTACTGCTTTTTCCCCATGTCAACAATCAAACGAAACAACAACAATCGCTACGCCTATGGCGGATTTTGTCTATTGCGATATTAGATTAGAAACAATGTAGAAGATTATTAACCTTAATTTTTGGATCGAGTTTTATTTTAATAAATAAGAAGACTTGCAATGAAAAAGCGACCATTCGTCAATGCATTTGTCATGTCTTGGACCCTGATTGTGATACATTGACCTCGGTATCACATTCTTATATAATGATGACGAAACGGGCTCACTACGCATGGTAAAGGGACGTTACGGGTTCTCATTTTTGTTTATTGTTAGTGGTGTCTTTTTTTGAAACTGATCATTTTATTAACCATGCTGTCTCCCTTTCTCTTCTTCTTGACTGTGTGGGGAGGCTGTTTTTTCTGAATGTGGCGATTCCTGATATGCATATTTCACCTTTCTATTTAACCTGTGTCAACTTCCACCAGAATTTTTTAGCCTCTAGATGGTTGTGTGAGTTTCGGTTAACTGTCTAATCAATGCGCTAGTTACCGTTAACGCTCGCTAGGTGTTGCTGCTCCTACTCTTACTTCTGCTTCTACATCAACAACAACAACAACAACTTCCACTACTATTATAACTACAAATACTACTACTAGTACATTCAAAGTTTTTTTTCACCAGATCATGTCATTTGTTACATGAAAAATAAGCGTTTATATTTTATACATATAGCGAAGTAAACTAAGAGATACGGTCGATTACGGGGCATTTTTTAATATTAAACCATCACTGTGGGGGTGTGAAAAAGGATGGTGTGTTTATAAAGCACCCCTTTTTCTGCGCTTATTTTTCATGTAGCAAATGGTATAAAACATGATCTGGTGAAAAAAAATTTGAATGTACTAGTAGTAGTAATTGTAGTTATAATAGTAGAAGAAGTTGTTGTTGTTGTTGTTGTTGTGGATGTTAATCAAAATAAGTGCTTATTCCGATTTGTACCCACATATGAGGCATACATTTGTATATTTATGAATATGAATATCTTTATTGAACAAAAGGCCAATGCCTGTAAGTAGACGATAATATACATATTTACAATACCAAAAATAACACATGAAATGAAATGGTCAGTGGTCAGTGGCGATCGTATTAAATATAAAAAGTCGATAAAACAAAGCCTGGAAAATCATAAAAATGATATCAGATAATACAAACAAATCAAGTATATCATTTTCAATGTTAAGACTAAAATATAAAATAGTCCTTTTCTTGGAGTAAAGAGACTTTAGTTTAATATAAAAATTCATTTCGATGTCAATGTGAATTGCCAGATTCAAATTCATTGATTGGTCCTCGCATGAAAACAGTTCAAAAATTTTTGGAATGTGGTCTTTTGCGGAAACATGGTTTTATCGTTCTTTATAATGTTCACATTCGAGTGAGAAATGAAATTCGTCTTCTAAACTATAACATAAAATGGATTTGCGTTCAATTCGAGGTATTGCTTTCGGTTTATGCCACCGTCTTGTTTCTATCGCTAGTCTGTGCAAAGATAATCTTAATCTTGTCATCGCTGATATATAGTTTTAAATTTTAACTTGTACTCAATATTTTGAGAAATTAAAGTTTGCAAAAAGTCTAAATGTTGAGGCTCTAGTCGATTGATTCAATTCTGCCATCCAGATATGAGTAAAAATATATTTCAGTCTTTGCTTCACTAATGATATAAAATATTCTCGTTTCCTACTTCTTGAAACAACCATGACTAATTCAAGGCTAATTATAAAGAAAGAATTTATCCGTTTTTTCCCAATTTGAAATATCATCATTTCTTTCGATATCGCTTAACATCATGTTATTTGTTTGTTAAATAAGTTTAGCACTAGCACATTTAATAATATATGCCCTATCAATTAAAAGCCCTGACTCCGTTTATATTTTATACATATAGCGAAGGTAACTAAGAGATCCGGTCGATTACGGGGCATTTTTCTATATTAAAACATCACTGTGGGGTGTGAAAAAAGATGGTGTGTTTATAAAGCACCCCTTATTTCTGCGATTATTTTTCATGTAGCAAATGATATAAAACATGATCTGGTGAAAAAAACTTGGAATGTACTAGTAGTAGTTATTGTAGTTATAAAAGTAGTGGAAGTTGTTGTTGTTGTTGTGGATGTTAATCAAAATATGTGCTTATTCCGATATGTACCCACATATGAGGCAAACATTTGTATATTAATGAATATGAATATCTTTATTGAACAAAAGGCCAATGCCTGTAAGTAGACGATAATATACGTATTTACATTAACAAAAATGACACATGAAATGAAATGGTCAGTGGTCAGTGGCGGTCATATTAAATATAAAAAGTCGACATTAACAAAGCCTTGAAAATCATAGAAATGATATCAGATAATACAAACAAATCAAGTATATCATTTTCAATGTTAAGACTAAAATATAAAATAGTCCTTTTCTTGGAGTAAAGAGACTTTAGTTTAATATGAAAACTTTTTAGAACTTTGAAAGCCACCGAACACGACAAATATGAAAATACTGCAGGCTCGGTTTTATTTAGCCTGTTCATGGGCAGTAATGGGATTGCATATTACTGCCCACGCCGCCTAGCCCCGGGTTTAGCGCAACTCAATATTTACACAAATAAACAGTACAATTTTGATCCATCCCAAACGATGGTATGCATATGGCGGTGAACATGGAACCTTCAATGAGGTATTTTCAGAAGGACAGGCCCAAAACAGGACGCCAGGTCTTGGAAACAATATGCTTCATATCTTAAATTATCTTTTAAAATATTCTTGTCCTCAGTAATAACAATGGTCGCAAGCTTTATATTTCGTTTTGAGTACAAAGGGCAGTTATCTAATTAAACTTCAAAGATTACTGCGTGGGCAGTTTACATGTATTTCCGTTACTGCCAACGGGTTCAATAAAACCAAGCCTGCAGTATTTTCATATTTGTCGTGTCCGGCGTCTTTCAAAGTTCCCCTTTAAACTATTTTATCTCAGAAATTACAATGCAAATGCTCTATGTTTCGCACGTAAGAATTTAAGGGGCCAGGACCTAGGGCATCAATTGTTTTTTTTTCATATTGTTATGAATTTCAAGCGCCAGTTGTCAAGCGACAAGTATCAACCTGACTACATTTGTCCCTTTTTGTTAGAAATGCCCTGTTGAATCTTAAAGCGAACAGTGAAGATTCTTAGTAAGAGGTTCAATTTTTCTATGCTGATCGTCAAACCTAATCGACCAGGAAATAAGTTTGCTGACTGTGATAAAAAGCAAGTGAAAATGCAGTGTCATTCTGATAATGTTACTGGCTTTCAACATGTAACAAGTGTAATCAGAAATGTTCTCAGCTTCGGGTTGAAATGTTAACTTGCCTGAACTACTGTAGATATTAATAAATACTTGTTTTTAATTAAATGTATCATTCTTTTCTGACTTCGAAGAGGTAAACAACGTGCAGATAAGTGGGATAGCCTTGTATTTGTGTTTGATTTTCATAAAAGTATACCAACAATACAGTGCCTTATCGCTAAATGGAAAGTCGTGTGAAATGGACATTTATTTTAAAGTTAAATTTTTTCTGAACATTAGTGCAATATTTTATAGTTTAATTATTAGTTATATTTTTTTACATTCATAGTACAATTGTTTGATGCACAATTTAAGTATGAAATAAATTTTATATTTCACATATCTGTTTTATCTGCAATTGTAAAACAACTATGTTTTGTAATTTAATAATTTTGGTGACATATAGGCCCATTGGGCCGGGTATAAAACTTTTGTTACATATTTCGCATGTATGTTCTATATTTGAATATATACACATGTCACGATAATAAACAAATACTTACATACTTATTCAACATGATTGTGCTAATGGAAAAAGTGAAAAAATATAGTCAACTTTTCATTATATAACACTATTGTTTTTCTACCAGTATACTAGCATTAGACATTAGAGCATTAACGTAGTTCAGACTGTTTTAAAATGATTGTTGCCAGTCATGATCTTAAATAAAGAGTTTAAATTGTGTTTCCTCGTTTTCATTAAATGTCTACCGCTGAACGTTTTTGTGAAAATCTCCTATTCCGTCACTAATACAGTGGAAACAACACACATTATTTTACCTTTTTTCGGTAATTTAGTCTTTATTTTGCAAAAATATTATCTCCACTTCTGTCATTGCGAATGACTCTTTTAAATAAGTTCTTATTTCATATTACGTCTGTATTACTTTCTTTTTTTATGCACTGAAACGTTCGTATTGATCAAGCTTTCTTTCAATATTTCAATAATGAAATATCGGCAATGAAAATTCTTAAGGATAGGTTTTATAAAAAAAATTATTCGTACCCTCTGGTAGAGTTAGCTCATAATTGTAAAGGTGTCCGACATATTGTATTTTGAAATATAATCATAACAAAATATGTAAGACAAGACAGATCATTTCCGAAATATCACAGGGAATTATAATTTAATCAGTATAACACTGATAAACTCATATGTATTACAGATATTGTAAAACTTTATCAAAAACAACAACTCTTAACCTTATTAATTTTAAATAGTCATGTAAAACTGAGCATGGAAACCTTGAGATTTTATAATGTTTTTTTTCCAATCTCATCTTTATAACCTTCAGCCCTGGTGTTGGAAAATCAGAGTTCACGTCCAATGTGCTCGACATACCTCTGCAGTTCGGCTTAGTGTTCTGAATACAGTGGTCTGATTTAATTTCGCGTGGAGGAATTTTCGCGCAAAAGCAAATGATGTATTCGCCCGGTAATAAATTTGCGCAATTAAACTTTTCTTTTGAGACATTTTACTGCGTGATGTAACTTCGATGGGGTTTAAATTGTGCTCTTATCCTAGCGAGAAGAACGCGAAATTTAAATATAAATAATGATACTGTTCTGCTCACGAAATAAAAAAAATCAATTTCATGTATAAACGCCAACTATGAGTATTTAGTTCGAAGTTCCTAAGGACACATAATAAATAATAGGTATACCAAACATGTTCAATAATATGTGGTATATTTTGTGCTTTTCATTAAAAATGTTACAACAATAACTATAAAGTTTACAGTTAGCCATCTTGACAAATACTTGATTTATCAGTGTATTTATTGCGGGTTCTATTCAATAGCATGCATTTTGAACTTTGCTGAAATTCATCAACCACAATATTGTTACATATGAATATAATAAAACCGCGAGTCACTGTCATTGTAAAGAAAGACAAATCTGATCATTTTAAGCTGTGGTGTAGGACGAGTTACCTCCCTTAGTCCAGGTGAAATTTAAACGATCTCTCGCTCCTCGCCCGAATCTGTCTGTCTGTCTGTCTGTCTGCCTGCCTGCCTGCCTGTCTGCCTGCCGGGCGACCCGCCCGCCCGCCCGCCCGCCTCTCTCTCTCTCCCTCTCTCTCTCTCTCTCCCCTCTCTCTCTCTCTCTCTCTCTCTCTCTCTCTCTCAGCTAATTGTTTTCTTAATTATTAACTCTCGCTCTCTCTTAATTCACAGGAAATATATGCAGAAATTGATTCAAAGGTGGAGTAAATTTTAAAACTATTAATCACATAAGCCTCCCTTAGTATACGCAGTCGTGATTGATTTAGCTTCTCTTGATATATATAGCTAAAATAAAAAAAACAACCTAAAATAGTGCCTGTTTTACAAAGACGGTTTCATTTTGGATGGTAATGTATGAAATTACGGTTTAATATGTTTTCTAATTGTTAATGAATACAAACATCCAGCATTAAAATATATTCTTGTTGTAAATAATTTTCTTTCACTTACAAGAATGGGGAATATTTTAATACAGTAAAAGTCTGTTAAATGTTTTATTGTTGCAAACCACTTGTATAAAAAGATATATATATTAATAACATCATATACCGACACATCTATACACTATATCAAATGATAATACAAGTTTTTATATTTTTAATTTTAATTTTAATTAATAAATCTTCGAGAAAGAGAAATACCGGTATAATGTAAAAGCTTAATGATAATATTATTGACGTTCGGGTCATCGAGCTTTAAGTCTGCACTTGTTGGAGAAGAGAGCAAAGCTAGTTAATAGTATGATCAATTTAAAACAATCACAAACAACGGAAATGGGATCCCGTGTGTGATTATCCCCTTGGAACAGGCACTTGCAAACATTATGCCAATTAACATTTAAAATCGTTTGTAGGGTGCACCAACCTCACACTTTTCCCCAACCGGTTCTTATATAAACAATCAAGTAAAACCAGCAAGTACATGTGAAAAAAAACCCCATCAACTCGACAATGTAGCATGCAAAACACACATACATAAGAAAGGTACATAGCACTGTCAAGAAAGATACACGACCAGACTAAACTCTCTTAGAACAAAATGCTCTCTCTCTCTGTTGTCAATAGACATGATCCTAAAATATAGTATAACGTTCAGAAATACACAAAAGCATATAAATATGTTTATACACATCCTTCCGTTGGAGATTGAAAATCACCATTCATAATGTGACACAGAGACTCCTTTTAAATGATAGTGCCTCTAGCTGGGAGCGAACCCGCATGATGACTGATTATTTGCTTCTCGTGCTTCAATAGATCTCTTGCGAGAATAGATGCTTTAGTGCATAGTGATTTTCCTCGATGAAACTTTATTATGTATACGCGATAAATAGATCTAACGTTTAAGAGTTCTAATATTTCCATGATTATATACAATCGTTATAATCTTTAAAATACCAAATCGAAGGTTCCATTTTCACCGCCATATGCATACCGTTGTTTGGATGAATCAAAATTGTACTGTTTATTAGTGCTAATATTGAGTTTCGCTCAACCCGGGGCTAATTGCCATTACTGCCCATGAACAGGCTCAATCAAACCGAGTCTGCAATATTTTCACATTCGTCGTGTTCGGAGGCTTTGAAAGTTCCCTTTTCGTACTTATAAATATACATAATACTATATTTACACAGAGAACAGCTACGTCGTATAACGAATAATTCTAGCATAGTTAATTTTTATATGGAGGAAAAGTGCACTTATCATTGTTTCCATCGTCATTTCATTAATTGTAGTCTCACAGTCTCCTGGTTTCAATTAAAGTCAGTTCAAGCGATTTCACATAGAAATGGCAGATTGTTGGAAAAGCAAACACAAAACACCACTCTCTGGGAATGTGCTATCATACCAGTAGTTCTTGTAATACTCATTGTTATCTCCATATTTAAACTCCCATGCTTCATTTGTGTCTTTCCGTTTACCACCAACCCAAGTATCTACTGGTCCGCTTTTCAGAATGTCCTTTACATCTGAACATTTTTATGTCCGAGTCAATATTAATCAAGTAACCGCCTTCTAGTTGACATTGACCGTCAGCTTCGCTTAGAGATTTCCCAACTCTATTAATCTTGATGCAAAATCCATTTTTCGTTAAGCTGTAGTCACTGGGGCACTTAACTTTCACTGCTTTTTCGAGACCACCTTCACAAAGATTCCAATCAGTTTCGGTTGTTTGATTGTCACTGTTACTATTGCCAACTCTCTCCACGTTGCATTTTCTTGTTCGCGTTCTTGTCCCAAAGCTCCCTATTTGTCCTGCCTCACATTCCGTCCAAACAGTTCATTCTTCACATTTATGAAGATTCTGCATTACCATACCTATATATGTTAACATCGGTTTATTCATCTTCCGACTAAGTTTGATGAGCGTTTCTCCATTGACAGATTCACTGAATGTTATATTATATTCAGTCGTTGATCCCTTACATACGGAGAGTGTACTATACCGAACAATAAAAACAAGAATTAGAAGATTCATCATTTTATCGTATTGAAGACCTCAGGAAGAAATGCATGTTACTTCAGAACAAATATCAAGAAGAGTTAAAGCTTTCCAAAAGTTTGTTTTTGGTTTAACAGATAAAAAGTATAAAATAAAGTTAGTGCCAATTATTTTTGCACCGGCACCACATCTACAAACGCTTAAAGAAATTAACAAAGTCAAAGAAATTAACCTATTTTAACTAACAAACGCTTAAAGATATTAACAAAGTCAAAGAAATTAACTTATCTTAACTAACTTATCAAACATAACAGCATCTGGTTCCAGAAGTTTCGGGAAGGCCCGTATCAACAACTTGAGAATATTTAAAGTTTAATCATCGGATAACACATTTTAGTCCGAAGTCACATGCTGACAAGCATTTCGATAGAGAAGACCGTTCGTAGTTATAAGAAATCATCTTTCAGAAACTTACACATATTGTCAAACAATAACGGTTTTTGCAAATATGGCTTTAATAATTAGACGAGTTAAGTCAAAGTCACCCGTTATTTACGTTATATACTTTTTGAATGCGGGGCCAAGATTGTTCTTTTAATTTAATAAAAAAAAGTAGCATACATGATTGCATAGTTCGTGCCTTTGGAGATAAGAATATTTAAAACATCTCTTAATGCCAATCTTATCAAGCTACTAAATTTCAGTGGAGCGTGCTTATTATAAAGAACTGATATAATATCTCCATAAACGTGCTTATCACAAAAAGCAAATATATGATTTCGAAAAATGCTTGTTTAGGGCCTTCCACAGTTGTGATTGCACTTTCATGCTTAAAAAAGAAAATTATCCAAATCAATCTAACGACAAATGCAAATCAATAAAATTAATTCTATCAATGTAACTTATTTCACATACATATATAGATGAAAAGGGAACTTTGAAGGCCACCGAACACGAAAATTATGAAAATATTGCAGTCTCGGTTAGATTGAGCATGTTCATGGGCACTGTTGGAAATTCATATTACTGTTCACTCCGCCTAACCCCGGGTTGAGCGCAACGCAATCCTTACATCATTAAACAGTACGATTTTTATCCATTCCAAACGATGGTATGCATATGGAACCTTCAATGCGGTTTTTCTGATTAATACCATTCCATGTCCAGTATGGTCCCCAGAAAAAGAATGGATTTGCACTATACGAGAAAACATTGGGCGGAACAAAACAAAATATTTTGAGAGTGGAGAATATAAATCCTGCTTATCACAGATTATGCCAAAGGCAAAATTAAAGCAAAAACAGGAAGTATATTCTTGGTGGGATTGAACAATATCCGAATCTATATTGGCTAGGATATTGAAACCACCCATCAATTAAATGGCCGAAATATTGAAACAAAAGTAAATTTAGATGTACTATCGACATGGTACATAGGTTTCTTGCTCAACGACCTTCAAAGGACGAAACTGATAACAGCACTGACTAAATGTACGGGGAGACTTTCTACAACCGTTTCACAGCTACAGTAACTGTGATAATAAAATAGATAAAAAGGAACTTTGAAAGCCACCGAACACGACAAATATGAAAATATGGCATGCTCAGTTTGAATGAGTCTGTTCATGGGCAATAATGGAAATTCATATTACTACCAATTTGCTTCAGGTGCCTCAGAAAAAAGATGTTTGTTAAGGAATATACTCATAATACGGGCTAAAGCTGGGTGGCATATTGATTGTCGATGTTTGGGCTTTGATAACAGCAGTGTCGTTTACAAAAAAACATGTTTAAATTTATTTTAAATGGGCATAATACGAAGTTTTTTTTTGTAGAAATCTGGAATGTTGCGTGATCATTTTCCTTTGTTTTACTTTATCTGAAGGCCGATTCCAAAAATATGGGTATGAATGGAAGGCTAGGACATCGCTTGATTGTTATCTATCGCAAAAGATAAGTATTCGATCACAATAACATGAAATTCATACAATAACTAACCTCTCCATGGTGTTTCCTCCGACCTGGGGATCTGTCATTATTCTCACAATCTACCATTATCCGCGATTCTCATTATCTGGGTACATACCGTGATATAAGCAAGTACAAGTTGTTTTGGTAAAAGTAGCTTCATCATATAAAGCTTAGTCACATATTTACGCAACGAGGAAACTCAAGGTCAAAGTAACACAGTTTCACAAATATTGCATATCTTATACAATAGTTTGAAAAAATTATACAAGATTATGTTATTTAAAGTAAACAATTTTAGGAAGATTTTAGGTCTCGCATTTCCTTTACTGTTTTAATTTTTTAACTAAATACGTAAAATAAAGAAACCTGGTGAAATTTATTTGAACAGTATTTTACTGTTAGAGAGATTTCGATAGTCTGGTACCCGTCGTACTATCAAACAGTACGTCTGGCATGGGCCAAATATGGCGGTATAGAAAGAAGGAATATTTAGGAAATAACGTAAGTACAAACATATAGAAATCCATGGACCATCTGAATAAAATGCTTTTTTCCATTTGAAATTGGTATTGGGAAAATGATTAAAGTGTTTCTTTTTGCGGTATGCCGATTGGTTTGGAAGAAAAATAACAGTTGTTGAGTTGAATAGTTTTCGGACAGATGAACGATTAGTTGGATTTCGGATACTTTGGACCCCTGATGCCATAGAATTTTGGCAAATTTCATAGCCTTCTTTTTAATCAGCTTTCAACCTTGACATAATCACAGGTGCTTGGAAGATAGACCCCGTTTTCTCCAAAATGTGTATAAACTGGCCCCCCGCCCCCCCCCCCCCCCAAAAAAAAAAAAAAATTAAAAATAAATGAGGGTCTACACTACATAAACTCATTTTTTTGTTTTGTTTTGATACATTTGGATCGTTATCAGTCTATCCACACATAACTTACTATCAAATACCAAGTTCTCTGAAAATTTGTGTCCCGACTGTATAAGCCATTACAAATTCTGTGGAACTGAAACATAATAAACTGTCCGTAAATTTACAGATTGTCAGTTTTTATTTATAGATAAATGTGTCTGTAAATTTATGGACAAGGGTTGATACAGAAGTTAACACATTTTAGAAATTCACAAATCTAAAACATTTTTGTTAATTCTGATAGAAAAGAGCATAGCCTAGGACATAAATATAAATGGTTGAAGTTTGTTCACACTGCTATTTCCTGTCCAACATAGTCATTGATGACCTAACAACATTTCAAATAATTATTTAGAAATAAAAAGTATCCCCTTAAAAAAGTTATGTTCATTTACAATAAAAAAAATATTAATTTATTTGTAGATTTTCATTCATTTTTATTCCAGTGTGGTGTAGAATCAAGATTTTAATTTTTGACGCCTTTTGAAACCACCCTTGTCCATAAATTTAATTTTATAGATAAATATATCATTAATGAACAGCCGTTTCCTAGACCTGATAAAAAGAAATGGGCAAGTATAAGGAATTGAAAATTTTGTCTGACACTTGGTCTGATAACATAGAAATTGTTTAGGACCAGCCCAAATTTTACCTGACAGGTCCTTTAGACTGGCAACTTTTGGGACATCTGTGAACTTAGTTTAAAGTATTGTGAATTTATTTTGCAGAATATATTAATGAATAAATTTATTTTGAAATTTAAACAAAATTAATGTTTCACTAGAAATATTTTTTTTTAAATTGCTCTTATTTTGAAATGCCTATTATACTGGAATTCCCATTTTTTGGTAGTCTTGTTTCCATAACTGACAGAACACTACAGAGTAAAAAGCTAGGGCATTGCACTTGAACCTAAGAGTACTGAACAGAATGTTAAACCCATATAATCTGCTTTCAGAAAGACTTCTATGATTTTCATTTCCAATTATTATGCTCTATTTGTTTTCTTTCTATATATGCACCCTTTGGTTATTAATCACCCTCTGCTTAGTGCTAGTTGGCTTTGTAACACATAAGCAAGGTGAATGGAGTGATGCACAACCATATTAACCATTAACCAGGCAATGCAAGCATCAAGCACCCTGGGGGTTCCAGCTAGTATAGAAACCATAAATTATTGGCTAGAGGTAGCATACTGTAGGCAATTTAACATGAAATGTCACAATTGAACTGTTTCATGCCTGTCTTTTCATGCTTTTAAAACAGAAGGTCATTATATTTAATAACCATGCTGGCCTGCACTAATGATGTTTAATAATGCCAAATGTAATGTAATTTATGTTCATATTATTGTATTTTATTTGAAACGATTGTATTTGGTCAAGATGTACTGCTTTCATTATATTATTTATAATTACAATTTACAAACAACATTACAGTGATAATATTAAATAATATAATGTGAAATCTACCAAAAAGATATAATAGAGCTGTTTTAGGCTTCAAATGTAACTACGGAAGCCAAAGATGTTTCATGGAGGCCATGTCAATCTGTCATAAAACAGGAAATCATAACAATTTCATATTACAATTTCACACACCGGTCTATTTAAAAAAGTTACAAGAATAGTATGGCAAGGCACAATTTATCTGATAATCATGGTTATCAACCCCTAACTACAGATATTGGCCTGATAACCATAGTTATTGTCAAAAACTATAGTTAACACCAGAAAACCATAGTTCCTGGTGTCAACCATGTTTAACTGGCAATATCTAGGCTTTTCACCAATACATAATTATGAATATCAAAATAAATGTGCAACAGATATGAACAAAAACTATGATTAGCGACCGAGAACTTGGGATTTCGCCAATAACTATGGATACTGGCCGGTAATCCGAGTTATCATCAATAACTATGGTTATTGGACCAGATAATTATAGTGTAGTGAATATTTACTTTTTTGGTATTCCATAGGTAATGAATCATTCATACTATCCCTAAATTTGAGCCTACTGGAGGGCCATTCATAACCTTAACATTTGACTCCATCATTATATATACACATTTTATCACATATGTGACCAGTGTAGATCCAGATCAGCTTGAACATCTATGCTGTCTGTACATGATCTGAATTGTAAGTTTTTATTTATAAAGGGCAGATTGTGAGTAAAATCAGTATATTTTGTAAAATATGTAGAAAAACTATGATTACAATTGGATACATACAAATTGTCTACAAGAATCTTGAAATATCCACAATGGAATCTAATGGTGAATATTTTTCTGCATTGTCTAACCTGAACCCCTAGGTCCTCTTGCACCGAGGGAGCCTAGTTAATGGCTAATGTGCTTTAGTGCATTAGCACTCACCATGCAAGCTATGTTACAAAGCAGATTAGCATGCTGCAGAGGGTGATTAATAGCCAAAGGGTACATAACAAGCATTTTTATTAAAATATTCTCTATATGCAAACTATAAAATTCTATACTGTTTTTACATTGGGAAATTACACCCTTTATCTGACTGATTGATCCATTTTTTCCCTGTTCAAATAATATAAATATGAATCTGCTATATTCTCATTTGGGCTTTTCCCCCCTTACTGCAGACAATGCGTGCATGTTTAAATAACAAAATCAAACAAAATTTCAACAGATTTCTGATGACTCACTCTATAGTCCACAAATATTTTTTTTTAGATTTTAATCTGGCCACCGTAGGTCGCCATTTTTCCAGACTGCTTCTCTAAATTCTCAAGATATTTGTTGCTTTCAACGATTATCCGAAATGCCTATAGTCCGCTATTTGTCCGAAAACTATACAATTTTATAATGACCGATTTTCACTTGAAATAGTGTGGACCATCACAAATTAAGGGTCGGTATCAATATATGCAAACAAAAGAAAGATACTTACGGAGTTTGAAAAGTTTGGTCCATCAAATATATTTTTTACTATAGAATTGTGTATACACGGTGCGTCGCCATTTTTGGCGTATGCCTGACCTGATAACGTAGTGTTAGGGGCAGGTAATCCAGACTAAGATTTCGATTATTTTTCTTTTCTTCAGCACGACAGCGGAATGGCGACTATAAAACGAACTTAACCTTGGTTAGGCGGCGTGGGCAGTTATGGCAATTCTATGCCTTTTAATTACTGTGTGTGAACAAGCTCAATCAAACCGAGCCTCCAATATTTTTATATTAGTCGTGTTCAGTTGCTTTCAAAGTTCCCTTTTCATCTATTTTAATCATGTTAATACGCATTTCACAAAATCATATATTAGCTCTTTGTGATAAGCACGTTTAAAGGGATATCATATATCTGATATTATGATAGAAAGTTTCAGCGATATTTGGTTGCTTGATAAGATTGCCCTTTGATGATGTTTGAGATAATCTTATCTCCAAAAGCACGTACCATGCAATGATAAATGCTTTTAAAATAAAAAGAACAAACTGGGCCCGTATACGTTAAGCGATCGACTTTGACTTTAGTCGTCTAAATATTAAAGCCATACATTTTCCTTCACATGCCTCAAGGTTATAAAACTGAGTTTGGAAACCAGTCTCAAATCTCAAGCATCTGATTGGCTGAAATGGAAACTGGTCGCCATTTCAGCCAATCAGATGCTTGAGATTTGGGACTGATTTCCATGCTAAGTTTTATAACATTTGGCACTGTATATGTCTGTCTCTGAATGATAACTGCCTTCTTACTCAGAACGGTTTATCCTATCGAAATGCTTTTCAGCATGGACGTCCGATGAAAATGTGTAATCCGATTATTAAAATTAAAAAACTGTCAGACTGTTGAAATGGGCCTCCCCGAAATTTCTTGAACCAGATGATGTTATGTTTGATAAGTAATTTAAGATAGCTTTATTTCTGTATATATTTCTTGATAAAGAACAAGTGTTCGAACATTCGATAATAAAGAGTATTATATTATTTATAAATTATTTAACTGACTTCCCTTTTGGAAGATTTTACGTAATTGTTATTTCTTTGAATTAATACAGTATTTATCATTGAGTTTCTTTGTAAGTGAATGTTAGACAGGTGCAACAATAATTGGCACTTACTTTTTTATATTTATTTCATTTGTTACACCAGCAGCAAACTTTTGCAAAGTTTAAACACTTTGCTTTTTGTTCTGAAGGTGGCTTGCATTTTTCCCGAGGTCTTCAATACGATAAAATGATGAATCGTCTAATGCTTGTTCTTGGCATTGGGTATATTGCAATGTCCGCGTGTACGGAATCAAAAATTGAAAATAATGTAACATTCAGTGAATCTATCAATGGAGAAACGCTCATCAAACTTGGTCGGAAGATGAATAAACCGATGTTAACGCTTATAGGTACAATGTATGGCAATGCAGAATCTACATAAATGTGAAGAATGGACTGTTTGGACGGAATGTGAGGCGAAACAGTTAGGGAGCTTTGGGACAAGAACGCGAACAAGAAAATGCAACGTGAAGAAAGTTGGCAATAATAACAGTGACAATCAAACAACCGAAACTGATTGGAATCTTTGTGAAGGCGGTCTCGAAAATCTTGTGAAAGTAAAGTGCCCTAGTGACTACAACCAGGGTTGTTATATAGACCTTGCTACAACTTAACGAAAAATGGATTTTGCATCAAGCTTAATAGAGTTGGGAAATCTCATAGCGAAGCTGATGGCCAATGCCAACTAGAAGGCGGTTACTTGATTAATATTGACTCGGACAAGAAATATTCAGATGTAAAGGACATTCTAAACGGTGGACCAGTTGATACCTGGGTTGGTGGTAGACGAAAAGACTCTAATGGAGCATGGGAGTTTAAATATGGAGATAACAATGAATATTACAAGAACTACTGGTATAGCAGCAGTCACCCACAAAATGGAGTGTATTGTTTGGCTTTAGAAAACTTTTTGTGGTTCACCTATGGCTGTTCCCAAGCATGGCCATTTCTGTGTGAAATTGCTTAAACTGGATTTAATTACATCCGAGGGACATTGTCTGATACATGTTGTAACTGAATGTAACTAACTTGCAAATGGAATATATACCACGAATATTATAAAAAAGCTTTTAAACATCGTATGCATTTTAATAAAATACCTGCGGAATACGGAGACAACAATGAGTATTACAAGAATAGCAGCAGTCACCCACCAAGTGGAGTGTTGTGTTTGGCTTTAGCAAACTTTTTGTGGTTAACCTTTGCCTAAGGCCAGAGAAAATAAATTATTAGATTCTCATCCGGATTTTGGGAAAAAAGGGGCGGGTGGACACTTTTTAATTTTTATTTTTTATTAACGAAATACCTGAGAACAGAATTAAAAACTAACTAAAAATTTTGAGACAATGGCATTTATAGTTACCAGAACCTTTGGTGTAGAATATTCGTCCATCTTTTCAATTTCTTAAAAAAAATCAGGATAACAACTTACCAAAGAAGCAGGTTGGTGCCTATTCTTGCTTGAAAAGCCATACCAGTCTTTAATAGTGAAACTATCACCTTCGATGAGCTTTGAAATGATGAACATTTTATATATCCGGGATGGTTTAAAACCTGTTCTGTCCGGAACAGACTATGTTTCGATTTTTTCGCCAATAAAATTTTTTGGGGCGGGTGGTTTTGGACAGGGGCGGGCAGGGATAAGAATCTAAAATATTTTTTTCTATGGCCTAACTAGGAGAGTGTGTCTGATAACTGTATGTGGATATATTGCAAATGGTGAATGTACTATGCACATTTTATTTTATAACAAACAATTGAACATATTCCAAACATCGCAAACTTTGTACATAATTGAGATTTTGTCAGATAGCATTACAAACATATTTCCAGTTCCGACGACTGACATATCACAGTCATTTTGTCTTACCCACTAAACTTTTCAATGATTTTTATCTGACTAAATTGGTGAAATTGCTATAAATGATGTTTTTATCTGACAAAATTTGTGAAATTGTTGTAGACACAATGATACAGAGCACGTTCTCTAAATATCATTAACATTTTTATCGCTGTTCGTTTAGAGTCTGTTTTCCGAGACATTGTTTATGTTTGGGTTCAATGGACCTTATCATGGATCGGTGCTGTTCTCTAGGTTATCACAGTATATGTATATACATGTAAGTTTTAAGATGATATATTCATGGAGATATAAGAACTCTTAAACGTTAAATCTGTTATCGTTTATAAGTAACACAAGGTTTTATATAGGAAAACACTATGCAATTCACTGCATATTTATTCGCAGGAGAGCCTAAGCTTGAGAAGCAAGAGTGGACAGGCCTGTCACCAATCATAATCGGAAGAATTCGAGTGTTTTGGTGTCATATTTTTTGAAGTGTGGTATTCATTTTCCATCGGTGAAGTGTGGATAGACATATAACGCCTTTGTCTTAAAAGACCGCATGAATTTTGAACGTTATTTTATATTTTAGGATAAAAATCGTTCGATTATGCTAATTGACGTTGGATATTCGCATAAGTTTTACTCAAGATAATGTGTTTTTTTTAAATATCATTTTTTCGACAATTATCTAGCATTCTATATTAGCTGAATTATATCATAAATCATGTACTTTCAAACATATTCGAACATTGTAAGCTGAATTGGAACCTGTTTCTTAAAAAAAACGCAACTACATGTAATTCTTTAAAAATATACCATCTATTCTTGTGTGTCTGATAAAAAATAAAACAAGGAAACAGGTGTGGCCTGAAACGCTGTATTATCGACTTTCTTGTTAAAATGATCAAAGATTCTTATGCAGTTCAATAAAAGTTCATGACTTTTGTACTTTGTGAAAATAACTAACATATCAACTTTATATTTAACAAGAAATGACCGAGTTTGACAAATCAAAGTAAAAGCTATCAATAATGGAAACCCAAGACTACATAATTAATTTACGTCGGTAATAGAGATTTGTTTAGCGTTTGAAATCTGCTTAAAGAGCACGATTCGTTTATCTATCTTTACAATTATAGTATTTTGTGATGTTTTGTTGAAAAACATAAGAAAAACATTTGCAATGGTCTTACAGACTTCTGAATGGACGAACAGACGGACGGAATGTCGAAGATAACGAGCACTTTATATATCCTATCCTCTGGGATGAGGAAATAAAAAAACGCACATTTCTGAATCGACTTTCTAGTTTCAGAGGAATAACTGCTGGGATCGCATCCCAATAAAATATTCAATACAGTAACTAGAGAATCGACCACTCAATACTATAACAAAAATAATGGCCATACCTTTCACATCCCTTTAGCCTTATTAAAGGTTACAATTTGTGGCCGTAAAAAGTCTCCCCGTACATTTAGTCAGTACTGTTATCAGTAAATTAACCCGTTACCGATGTCATGCAGTGATTGTTACGTATATCAGGGCTATCCGATCAACGTTTTTTGGCGTTGTCCCGGTTAGCTCAGTTGGTTGCGTCGCAGGAATTGCATGGCTAGGCGCTGTCGCCGTGACGGTGCGGGTTCGCTCCCAGCTAGAGACACTATCATTTGTTCGAAACATATTGAGATATCTCAGCTAAACTGACCATGAATGTTAACACAGACGAAATTGAGGTGCGCGTCCAAGACAAATAGCCCCATCTTACAGGTCAAGGTCTCGCTTACAATTGTCAGATCAGAATGTGTGTTATGCTTGAATCCTATTAATTTTTTTTATTTAAATGCAAAGCGTGTAATACAACAATTTGTGAAATGGAAAATTAAATTTTTCCTCATGGACTACTTACAGGCCACCAGAGGATTTTGGATTCGGTATCCAAAACGTTGTAAGATAGATCTGATAAAAAAGAGCAAAAGAATAGTGCTCGTAAGACAGAAATAATGATTCGGTTAATGTTATATTTAAAAACAAAACAAAAGTATACTACAGTTAAAAATTAAAAAAAAATTAAAGGCCACTCGCCGGCCTTTTAGCAAAGATGGTGTGGCCGGAACTGTAATGGGTGTGAAAGCGAAGGTTATTGCAGTATCATATTGTTTCCACGTGGAACTGATATTGAATGATACTGGGTACTAGACCGACGAAGAAGATGGTTGTACTTACTAGTAGGGATCAAGTAAAAATGGTCAACAGTTATGATAGGGCTTCTGAATTTGTAGGAAAACATTAAGGAGATACGATGTAAACGGTTATTTCATGAAAATGATGTGAAGATTAAAATTATTTTATCTAGGCTGACGCTTGTCGCTATAGCTTAACCGAATTTCTTATGAAAGAAATATTCATTTATACTCTCTGTATATCTATTTTACTGTTTGTCTGAAATAAATTTTATCCATAATCGTCTTTTAAATGTTAAATTTAAATAAATTCCTTTCTATGTGAAGTCCAGATACACAGAACGCGAAATCGTTGACTTTCTTGTTATTTTGTTTCATTCGTCTCGAAACAGCATTTCCTGGTTCACTCCCGAACGTCTCAAACCATACCAACATATCACTAACACTTACACTTGTCTTTTCAAAATAATATCGCATTGCTTACTTCTTGATTATACAGCTGACCATTAAAGCCTTCACAAGTCTTCTCAAAACAATATCCCACTGCTCACATCTAGATTATACAGCTGACCATTACAGCCTTCCCAAGTCTTCACAAAACAATATATCCCACTGCTCACTTCTAGATTATACAGCTGACCATTACAGCCTTCACAAGTCTCAAAACAATATCCCACTGCTCACTTCTAGATTATACAGCTGACCATTACAGCCTTCCCAAGTCTTCTTAAAACAATATCACACTGCTAACTTCTAGATTATACAGTTGACCATTACAGCCTTCCCAAGTCTTCTTAAAACAATATCACATTGCTAACTTCTAGATCATACAGCTGACCATTACAGCCTTCCAAATCTTCTCATAACAATATCACACTGCTAACTTCTAGATTATAAATACAGCTGACCATTACAGCCATCCCTACACAACATATCCAGGTTTAGTAAGATGATGCAGGAAATACATGTTAATTTCTGTTTGCTTGTTTTTAATATTCACAAGAGTAAAAGAAATTACTAAGAAGTAATCAATGAAAATCAACAAGTTTATATAAAAAATGTCTCTCCTCTTCACGATCTGCGTATTCAACGTTTGTGTTAAATCTCTTTTCCTTCGCCTACTCTACATGTTCCATCTTCTATATTTTAAAAATCGAAAAGTAAATGACATGTAAACATGTTGATAAAATATTTTTCATCCTCTTGAAGATTGGTGTATTCAACTTTTTTTTCTTCTTCCAAAATTTCTTTCTTTGCTTCCTCAACAATGTCTACCAAAGGTACATGGCCAATCCTCTCCTCTCTCCACAAAAATGTCCTCTTGTCTCTTCCTGTTCATCATCGTCTGCACTCTCGACTCCATCCCTGTCTTCTCCTTTCTCATCCAGCCTACAAATTTCTCCATTATTTCTTGTGCTGTTTGTGTTGTGTTGCTAA
This sequence comes from Corbicula japonica, assembly GCA_038501625.1. Lineage (NCBI taxonomy): Eukaryota > Metazoa > Mollusca > Bivalvia > Venerida > Cyrenidae > Corbicula > Corbicula japonica. The sequence goes on along the minus strand of JAZAYU010000701.1, from coordinate 59,297 downwards.
GAACATCTGACGCTGGGTATTCACGTCATGACGTCGTTGATATACTTCATGACGTTATTTACGTCACAATATGTTTTCATGATTCGTGCATTTGAGGGAATAACAATTACCTAAAATCATGCCAATTTATTATTTGACATTAATACATAACAAACGGATATAACTTCAATGTTTGTAAAATATTATGCAAGCAACTATATATATGCGGATTGTAGAACCCACAATCTCCAGATCTGGAGCCAAATACCGTCAATCCCAAGCCCCCAAATCTTAACATATTACTTATTTGTCCCATCTTAACCTTCTTTTAAACTGATCGACCATATTTTATTTCCGCTCTTTTTCACGAATGTCTCAGGAAAAAAGTAGGGGTCGAAATGGTAATTTAAGGGATCTGGATCTCCTGATACCGTTTGATCGCGGGTACCTATGACATAAGAAAGTAAAAGTTTGTTAAAGACTTAGTTTTTTGTATTTTTGATATTGTATCAAGTTACTAGACTCTAACTCCGTCTAACTTACGACTCTAACTCACTGATAATACTACAGTTATCAGAAAATAAACAGAAGTACAGACATGCGCAATGAAACAGTCTATACGTTAAGCCAATGATGGTACGATTGTTCCTAGAACGAGTCTTAAGTGGTGCGAATTTTCCGCTCTGTATGTCAGGACATGTTGAAAGTAAGAAGATCGACTTATAACAAACATTTATTGACGAATCTTGTACACGAGTGAGAGAGGAGCATTGCATTGATAATAAATTGTGTGTAATTCAATGTGAACTTAAACTTGTGATTGACGCTATAATATTGTCATTACATTCCGCGAGGCTATATTATTTAAGAAGTTGTGTAATCATAACATAACTGTATTCCTATATAGTTTTCACGTCTGACTATAAAATTTTTTTTTTAACTATCACTTGCCACATCTAGTACTTGCAGCTGTTGAATATTTAGATTTATCCTCAAAACTTGAAGCCCATGTGGCAGATTTGGGTCTCGGAAAGAGTAGCCTCGTCCAGGATTTGAACCTCGGATCTGCAGCATGACGACGCTGTACCAATAGAGCCACCGAGGCCACTGGTACGAAATCTACTACATTTCTTCCCCACTTATACGAGACATTTCCAATTTACTTGGAATTGACCATAAGGTTCTGCCTAGGTTCGGGTTGAATACCCCAGCCACATGCTTTGCCTGAGAGAGGGTAATTGCCCTGCAGACAATGCTAATATGGTAAATTTGGGTCTCGGGAAGAGTAGCCTCAACCAGGATTCAAATTTCTGAACTCCAGCTTATTGTGCCGGGGCTCCACCAAATGAGCTACAGAGGCCGCTGGTATGAAATCTACTACACCATATAAATAACGCCTCCAGAAGATTGTTACACATTGGAGGTTTTGAAGGACAGTGCAAGATACCAATGACTCTCCAATTCCAGAATCATCCCTGGTTCTTTTAAGTGCCTGGAGTATTGCACTCGACCTCGGTTTGAAGTCTCATCGAAAAGACTGATAGTCCTAAGACTCTGCACAAAAATCTATTTTCAGGACATGTAACAATTGTCAGCAGATAGAGTGATGACGTTGCCAAACCTAGCACCACACCTACATACTGATGAATGCAATGAAATCATAGCCAAATATCTCAAATGTTCAAATGAGGTAAGTTTTTTAACCCCAATACTCTATGGGATATGGCTGTTATCACATGGGGAAACAGTGTAGATCCAGTCCAGCCAAAACATTTGTGCCGTCTAATCCGGATCAACACTGATCACATCTTGGTGAGAAAGAACAAAATGATTCTAAAAGGGAACAATGTTCAGGGATCTCACTAATGGGAGACTTGGGAGAAGTGGTCTCCCAAAAGTGACCTGACTTCTCCCGTTTTTGAGCTATGAGAGAAGTCATGTTGTATAGACTATATATAGATTGCTGTTGACCGCAAACTTCTCCACAATTCAGTAAAATTATGAAAAAAACTCTCCCTGATTTGCAAGTCAAGTGAGAGCCCTTGAGTGAAGATAGATCCTGATCGGATGGAACTGTTCACCCATGTGAAAAGGCATGATATAGATAGAGTATAGAGTTAAGAATTCAATTTCGTTTTTTTGTCTTTCATTAGTGTTTGAACTGACGGAATGTTTACATCTAACTTGCATAAAAAATTTTATATGTTAAAATTAGGTGTTAGCATGTACATGTATTGACACTGTTCCCACCTAGGGAGTATTTGTTATGTAAAGGTTTTTTTTTAAAAGTACTGATGTTGTATACTGTTGCAATATAGAACAACAAGGTTAACCATGGGATACGACTTATAACCCATGCACAACTTGCGTAGATCAGTGCAGTCTGATCAGGATCTACTCTTCTTGATCAGAAGCAACGAGTTTAGATCCTGATCAACACAGCACACATGATATACTGTATCCCAGGGTAAAAGTTTTAAGAAACACTGTATTTTGTGGATTTCACATTTCATATCTACTTTAAAAAATCATTAACTCACAAACTATATTTCTATGTTCTAATGTTGTTTTCTTTTTTAGAGACGAGTAGGTAGATTCTTTGGTGTTTGTGGAGAATACGAGAAGGCAATACGGCAGTGCATGAAAAAAGAGGTTGATACTTTTCTTTCTTTTTTATCTGTCCCAAATTAATTGATCTTACAAAATAAAAATAATTTTAGCAGATATCAATGATTTTAATCTAATTTAAATTGTACTGGAAAGTAAGATATGGGACTTGGGTGGCAGTATCTATGAGTTCATACACAGCAGTCATGTAACATCTTAACCATTCAAATCTGAAGATTATGTATCTATGTTGGGGTAATGTGATTAACCAATAAATAAATGCTCACAAGAATAATGTTGAAGCACATAAGCTGAATGTACGCAAATTTGACTTGTACAATGATTATGATGGACATTTTGTTACAGCTCATCTTTAACAACCCAAATGTTTTTAATATCCCAGTAAATGAAATAAAGTAGTAATTTATTTTTAATGAACACTGCTAAATATATTCTAAATTCTCAGAGATTGGGAATACTTGTGATAAACCACCTGTTAAAAATAGAGCAAATGATGAAACACTTTTCACAGAGACTTGTGGTAAAAATTTGAGCTTAGAAGTCAAAACATTGTGCACAGTCAGATAGTTAATGAGCAGCTTATATGATAGCCACACCTCAGATGCAAGTTCTTCATCAGAAAATGAAACCAGTCCCAAGAAAGAACTTTATTGTAGCCAAGCTCAGGATGAGTGTAAATATTGTATGGAAATATTCATTCATACATTACTACAGCATTGTTAGTTATGTTTTTGTTTATTTCAGAAAGTGCTAAAAATTCAAACCAGTAAACCAAAATCTCGTCGTGTGGGGACAGATTAAAATCCAAAAATGGCAAGTCAGTTACCACAGAAGAAGTATTACCGTCAGCGGGCTCACTCGAACCCAATGTCCGATCATTTTTTTGATTACCCTGTTTGCCCAACCGAAATGGACTGGCATGATTACTACCCAGAATTCTTCAAGCCTAAAGTGTTGGATTCAGAGCATGATGATTTAAAAGATTTAGTTATTAAGGGAGATAATGCGAAGGTGGAGTTTGCAGATATTGGCTGTGGTTATGGTGGTTTGTTGGTACAGTTGTCTCCCTTGTTTCCAAATACTTTAATGTTGGGAATGGAAATTCGAGTGAAAGTGTCCGATTATGTGAAAGATCGAATTAAAGCTTTACGTGAACAGAATCCTGGGAAATACCAAAATGTGGCTTGTATTCGCGCAAATGCGATGAAATACCTACCAAATTTTTTTGAGAAGGGTCAACTTTTGAAAATGTTCTTTCTGTTTCCGGATCCGCACTTCAAAAAAACGAAGCACAAGTGGAGAATCATCAGTACCACCTTACTTGCAGAGTATGCATATGTGTTAAGAGAAGGGGGAATTGTGTATACGATCACAGATGTCAAAGAATTACATGAATGGATGGTGGAACATTTTGAGAAGTTCCCGCTTTTTGAAAGAATCGATGATGACCTGTTAAAAGATGATGTTGTTGTTGAAAAATTGTTTGACAGCACAGAAGAAGGTCAAAAGGTCACACGTAACCATGGTGATAAATATCTGGCTGTGTTTAGAAGAGTTTCTGATCCTTGTAAAGGAAGTTAAGGATTTACGAACGCAGAATCGTGTTAACTGTTGATATGGATACATTTTACAAATTGGTGACTGGTAAGAAGAACACAGTAAGGACAGGGACATACAAGCCATGGAGGCATATTGAAAACATTCGAGTTCAAAAAGAAAATTTATCTCTGAGTGTTACTTATATATGTTAAATAAAGCTCTTAAATAAAGTTAATTTAAAAAGATCTTCAGGAAGGCCATTAATTTAAAACTTTCAAGTTCAACAAAATTTGTTAGGAATAAATTTAATTACAATATTATTTGTGTTTGTGCAAATTTATTCTCCTTTTGTTCAACAAATAAATTTTTGATTCAGCAACTTTTAAGTACTCTGAGTGGTACTAACTTCCCCAGAGAGCAAGACGGGCGTAAATATTTTTGTATAAAATTAAATGGAGCTCATTTCAATTATTTCATATACTTTTTAGCTTAATTCTGTCATTTATAATATAATATTAATATTAATAAATTAAATTCATGACAGATAGACCCTATAATCATCACCCACATTCTACATGTATATTTCTAAAATAAATGTAAACATAGTAAGGTAAAACAAAGCTTTTAGTAGATTATACTAGTTTATTTTTACATGTTGTTTTCAAATCGGATTTTGCTTACAAATTGTAATACCATAACACAAATTTACCCAAGTTACATTAAAGCTGGAGGATTCAAAAGCATAAATTAAAACATTTTTAAGGGTTCAGAAAATTGAGTTATATTTTAATCGACATTAATTTGATGTGTATGTGGCTCAGTCTTTTTTAGCATGAGGTATACAGGGGATCTGCAAAAACTTAACACTTTACTCCAAGGGATATAGCTTTTATCCATGGGCAAACACTGTAGATCCAGATCAAAAGGCGAATCTGTGCCATCAAATCAGGATTTGCATTACACTGTTCACTTTTTGATACACAAGTTATTTCTGACCAAGAAGTGAAAAGTGTGGATTCTGATAACATGGCACGGATGAGCTGGCTAATCTTGATCTACATGCAATAAATGCCATACACATGTATGTGGAGAGTTAAGAGTTTAGTGAAGGCTGATAACTAACTTACTAAGTTTGAACACTTTTTCAATACTTGAAATTAAATAATTCTGAACACTTCAAAGAATGAACATATGCAAATACAAATTTCTTGCTGTAGTTAAACCTCTTGGCAGTGTCTATTCTGGATATAAACATAACATGTTAAATAAATATTGTTCATTATTATCGATGAAATCACATTGAAAAACCAATCGATATCCCAACACTAGTTTACTGTTATTCCTTAAACCCTTTACTCCATATATACTCATCATACGTGCAACCTCTGTAAATCACATGTGCTGTCCAATCAGGATCATCATTGTTAGCTTTTTGGTCAGAAAATAACATTATAAATCAAAAAGAGAACAAAACAGATCCTGATCAGTTAGCATGGATTTTTCATCTAATCTAGATCTACATTGTTTGCTTACGAAACAGGCATATATACGGAGGAAAAGGGTTAACATCTTCTAGGTACATGAAAAGCAAGCCCCTTGCTGTCAAATAATACTGGTAACGATAGCCCCATCCTTGCTAATAAATGTGTACAAGAGTGTCCCCTTTCTTGAATGTCTGTATCATCTAAATGTATTTGGACAAAGTTCTGTCAATATCTGTGACTGGATGCTGTAAAATTTACTGCTCATGGTTTGTAAATCCTGGTTTCCATTCACAAACTGGAAGTATTTGTAAATAAAACATATGATTACCAATTTAAACAGTTCCTTTCTGTAAGCAAAGATTATAAAGTACAGTAAAACTTCGAACACTTGAACATTGAAAACATTATTAGTAACTGTAAACATTGCTTTATCTTGGTTGATCAAAAGTACTACTTACCAAAACAGGAGGTCTTATCACAGATGGTTTACTTCCAGTCACCAACCACTCTTCATGTAGGTTGTGAAGCTGTCGCAGATACTCCTGAAAGAAAAAAAAGACTAAAGTATTTCAGATTTAAGCAACCCATGATAAAACTTAGTGGAAACTACCACAGCACAGTATCAATGTTCAGCTATTATAAATAAAAAGATTCAAAAGCAAGTTCTGTCCACAATTTTTCTAAAAATAAAAATAGGAAAGCATTTCCAGTCTGGAATACAAGGGAGATACTTTTAGCACTTTTTCATCATAAAATCTGCTATCTATATACTTGTTAGTTAAAACCGTGGTCAATTATTTGATCTACAATAAAAAGAGAAATACATGCAATATAAGTAGACATATATGATGAAAGATTGGACAAATCCACTGTGCAAACCCAAATTTGTATGCTCAAGCAAATATGTTTTTTTCAAACTAAGGGTTATTGATCAATTTCACAAGATTCAAAAGTTATAATTAATAAATTTCAAGAGCTAAAAATCATTAATCTCTTAAGGATGTTTGCTACATTTATCACAACTACACATACTTCCCAAAATACTTACCAATGTAATAAATTGTTCTTCCGGTCTATTTCTGGCCTTTATTCTTTCAAAGCAGATTTCAGGCAATGCTTGAAGATACACTGAAAACATACAATAATTAAATGACTTCCAAAAAGCAATACTAAACCCATAACTAGAGTATGTTCAAGGGAATAGTCTTATTTTTCATTAAGAAATAATAAATAGCTTCAAGTGATATACTGCAGGATTATAACAGGCGGTGTTCAGATGCATAATGATTATCACAACTGTTTTGTACTGCCCATAACATGTTGATGTCCATTAAATGTTAATAAGGTGCAGACCTTTATAATTAACGACATATATGAAAACACTGTAAAAGCAGATAATACTACACATTTGGACATTTATATTATTTTTTCAAATAAAACAACAATTTTTTTCAACTTAACCATGCTCAACAAGGATATCACATAAATATGTCACTTTTATCTCAATTTAGATCCAGATCAGTTGGCACACACATGCAATTAGATCTGGATCTACACTGTTGGCTTCCTGCTAAGAAGTAACCTAATGAATCAAAAGCAAACATTTCAGAGCCTGATCAGATTCTAGGGATGTGCCTTTCAAACTGGATCTACACTGTTAACCCATGGGATAACAGCAATATCCCATGGAGTAAGGGTTAATAAACATGATAAATGTTTTACAGTTTACCCTGTGCTGGGCTAATGATCACCAAGAAGCTTTAATCTTTGAACCTGACCTCAGAGATACTGCATTAACCATTTCAGTCAATGCGAATGTCCGTCGGTCAGCCGGACATGTCCGGTAATTTTGCTTGTTGACCGACGAAAACTTCTGTTATTGTCGGACACAATGTCCGGTACAAAATAACATCTAGCACCGTTTCATTTTTGGAAAATTTACTTTCAGTTTCATATCCAGTGCTATTTTTAACTGAAATAATCATGATTTTTCTGCACGCTTTTATCCGTGTGTCACTAAATGTAAACCCCAGTACGTGACGTTTCCGGAAATATTCGAAAAGCTTTCGGGTCAAGGTCGCTATAATTCCCATAATTCAAATCGCCGTAGTAAACAATCATGGCGGACAACGTTAGACGAACTGATAAAAATATTTAATCTTTTTGATCTGCCGATGATTTCATTGAAGAATTACGGAAGCAGATTGATTAAGGTTTCGGCTTAAGTCTTAAGATGCACTCGTGATACGATGTAAATGCAAAATCATTGAAATATGACGCAAGGAGATTACGATCTCGGACTTTTGTAGGGACAAATGAATAAAAAAAAGCACGTATCAAATTATTAATCTCTGCTTTGGTGGGAGTGATAAAACTTTTACCATCATTGAAGGGTTATGAATTAATTTGATTATGTGTTAATTTCAACACTATCATGAAAGAAAATCTCTAGATGACTTTGGCACATTTAAAAAAGAGGTGTGTTTTATGGCTTTAAGAAGTGGTAGGTAAGAAAATTTTATATAAGACATATTTTTTCAAGCATGGGCATAAGCAAATGTACAATATCAATACATTTAACAACCTTTCGGCATTACACAAGGTACTTGGTTACAGTTGTTATTATTTAAAAATCTAAAATATATGAAAATAATATGTTAAAATATCTATTACTTAAAGCTAGATATAGTAAATACATATATTTATAATACTTTATGACGATGGCACAAAGTACAGTCGACAAAATTGCGACTGGCAAAAATTTGTTGCGACTGGTAAAATTTTGTTGCGACTGGTAAAATTTTGGTGTTTACCTGTCGCAATGTCCTGTGAAGGGAAAAAAGTTTTCGCGTAGACTGCATTTACTCTATAGACATGACTTTCTTCACGTTGGTGACCAGTGCAGATCAAGATCAGTGCCCAAGGTTATAAAGCTGAGTATGGAAACCAGTCTCAAATCTCAAGCACCTGATTGGCTGAAATGGCGACCAGTCGCCATTTCAGCCAATCAGATGCTTGAGATGTGAGACTGGTTTCCATGCTCAGCTTTATAACCTTCAGCCCAGCTGACACATTTATGCCACTTGATCTGGATCTACACAATTTACTTCTTGGGCAGAAATAAGCAGATGAATGTAATAGTGAACGGTGTAGACCATGACCACAGGAGATTTATGTCCCGGCTGATCTTGATCTACACTGCTCGCCCTACCAACAGAAGTTGTATTTATGGAGTGGGAACCCACCTTGAACAAGTTGTCACTTTGCATACATTCCATGAGTGTCACTTAAAGACTAAGTGACAAGATTAACTGTTTATGAAAGCACCTATAATGTAAATTGTACTTACCTATTAAATCCACAGTAAAATTACTCTGACTGAGGGCATAGCTGTACCACTGGGTCAGTATTGTGAACTCCAGATCTGTCAACATGCCTCTGAAAAAACAAATAACAAGGTTAATGGCCCTTTATAGCTCACCTGATGATTGGGTACAGGATATAAAAGCCTGGACAAGAGTCCGTTGAGAGTCTGAATCACTCTACTTGTGTAGTGGACTAATACTAAATATACAGGATTCAGCATTAGCCTTCATATAAATATATAAAAAATAATGTATGACAGGCGGCTGTGTAATTCAGTATAATTTATAAATTATTATAATTGCTATCAACCTAGGCTACATATATATTACATAAGCTTGCTTATGTTTAATGATTGACATACATAATTCCTGAACCCAATATACAAGCATGTAGGACCAGAGCATTTGGGGCCTTATAGAACCACAGTATCTGGCACCAGTGTAGACCCAGATTGGCTGTCATATAATTATACTGGTAGTTCTTGAAAATGTTGTCAATAAATTTTTAGTGTAAACTGCACAAGAAAGATCAAAGGGATTCCAAAATAAACTGTTTCATTTCGAATCTAAATGTAAATGCTGCCAATAAATCCTTCTAATTATATTTTTGAGCTATATTGAATTTGAGATTCAAACAAATTAATAAGTGACTAGCTTTATTTCAATGTAGATCATCTTTTATACACTAGAGATGATTTACAGTCAGCCTGAAAAGTGAATAGTGTGTTCAGAGCTTAAGATCTTACAGCTAAGACTAAAAACCAGTCTCAAATCTCATTTATCTGATTGGATGAAATTCAAATGGTCCAATCAAAAGCTAGAGTTTTGAGTCTGGTCTCAAATCGTTTGTGCCAATCATTGATATAAAATTTTACTAACCCAGTGCCTCATACACAGTAATCCATATCAGTAATATCTACTGCATACTGATACCGCATTATAGATAATTAATAATCAATCAGCACTGCTGCATTTAGTGTACACTGAAATAATGCAGATTATTGAAAAAATTCAGGCTGTCAACCAGGTCATCTCCCAAATATAGGAAAAATATAGGAATATTTTGCAACAAATATAGGAGTTTTTGGATGATTTTGAGGCAAAATATAGGAGTTTGGAAATAAATAGTTTTATTTACTAGCACTTATACAAATGATTTTTACTTGTGCATTTACTGTTTCTACAATAATCAATGTCCAAAATGTCTACTGTAAAAATGAAGGAAACCATAAACTTTAGCATCAGCACAATCATGCACATCACCAGCATCTGAATGACCATTCAAACAAGGGGGAAATGCAGAAACCTCATTAAAGTCAGATTTTTCAGTTTTTGTTTGTCTTCAATGACCCATCCACTCATAGTCAAATTGTTTTAAGGATTGAATCGACATTTGATGTTTTTCATTTGGGTATGGAAAACAGTTAGGTTGTTTAAAATGTGTGAAGCCCGAAGGGCTTCACGCATACTTTAAACAATCCAACTGTTTTTCAATCCTTATATTTACACATATTTATACTCTCATAAATACAGAAATTATTAGGAGAATTCGTAATATAACGGCTTTTTCTTTTACAGCCATGTTCACGACAAAGTGAATGACTGCACGCTTTTCCGCAACAACTCGTGGCAAAACGTGCATGCTCAGCGACGTCACAGGTCAAAACATTGTGCAACGTCCAATAAACTGTGAATGGTTTGTTCTGGAGCCACACCTTTTAAACAATTACGCCACACTGTTTACCATTAGAAATTATGATTCCTAAGGTGAATAAGACTTCATCGTAGAGAATGAAGTTGAAGTGTAAATATTTGTGTGTAAAAATCTGAGTTGCAAAGTCCAAAAGGGTTCAGTCAAAAGTGACCCCAAGGCCTTACTTTGGGCAAACTCTATTGAGAACATGTAGGCAATACATAATTATATGCCCTTAACTACCCCAGAAGTTCAGAATAAATGGTTCTTAACAGGATTCCATTTATTTATTACAGTAATTGGGCATGAAACAATACTACACTGTAACAGTCAAATAAGTTAGTTAACATTACAAAGAATATGGATACAAGTTTCAAGAGAAATGATAAAAACTTATCAAGTTATAACCTTAACTGAACTTTAATTCGAACTGCCATTGAATATACAAAAGGAAAAAATTTCAAAAGCCAAAGTCTTTTTGGAAATAGATGGACATTATACATTTCAGGTTCATTGAAGTTTAACAGTAATTTAACTTTTAT